>JBBPPX010000174.1:0-56466 GCA_038092235.1 Leccinum boreale
CGCTAATGCGTTCTGCCATCCTGCGCGACGCGCACGCAGCAGGCAGATGTCTCCCCTCGAATCCGATCCAGAGTCTGTCCATCACATCTGGAGCGACCGCTGCCGTTTTGCTGCCGCTTCGCCGGCACAGCGCAGTCAACGACCCGCTCGTCAGCTCTAGCATGTCCCACGTCGCGGACGAAGGGCCATCGGCCTCTTTGGAGTTTGGACCCCGCGATTTCACCTCAACGCACTCTCACTCCGACACAGTTCGAGACCGTCCGTGGGCTGCTGGCGGAGAGGGTGCATCTCGATACGATCGCGTCCGTCATCGAGGCATTCGTGTCATCAAGTGTTTCTACAACCGAAGCGCACACTGGGCACGTTACCCGTTCCTCTGAATCCGCTTGCAGCTTAGAGTTGCCTCCGAGTTATAAGACGCGAGATCGGCGCTAGGTAATGAATTGGCATACATCACTGGCATAGCGTACCAATATTTGTGTGTGGATCATGTAATTTTGATCTTTAGGGTTGAATTGTCGTGTATGTAACAGGTTTTAGAAAATGAGATAAATTCAACCGTATTGACGCTATTCATGATCTATTTTTACTTGAGGTGACAAGTTGTTCGCGTTGTAATGCATCGA
Organism: Leccinum boreale; assembly: GCA_038092235.1. Classification (NCBI taxonomy): domain Eukaryota; kingdom Fungi; phylum Basidiomycota; class Agaricomycetes; order Boletales; family Boletaceae; genus Leccinum; species Leccinum boreale. The sequence continues at coordinate 627 of JBBPPX010000174.1, forward strand.
TCAATTGTTGTGCTGAACTCTCCTGTGTTGTTTTGGCTTAAACTCATTGAATACAGGAGAGATGAAATACAGCATCCTTATTGCAATCATGATTACCGCCGAGTACCGTTATCTTGTTCAAGTGAATGCTCGACGTCCGACCTTCAACGGATCCCCGACCTTCAACGGATCCCCAGACCCAAGTCAGAAAAGGATGGTGTACATTTCGTGCATCATTCTCCTGCTCCTTTCTACGATCGTCCTGGCAGATTATCACATAGACAATTCCGATGCGTCCATCGTCTACTATATGCCACCCAGTCAGTCAGGCCAGTCTTGGCAGACATGATCGGTGGGTATCCAGTACCAAGAACTACAGCTAAATAGCTCCACTATCCCACTTGATGCCTCCAACTGCTATAATCAAAATTAGTATGTGACTCTTCTGTTCGTATGAACATTTGACTATTCATAGATTCTGGCAGGTAATGATAATTCGTGTTGGTTTATCGTGATGCTTTGTTCTGTGGATTATGGTGAAGTCAAAGTTTGGACGTGCGCTTGAAGGAGAGGGAGGCAGTGATGGCGGTCTTCCGGATCGGGCCCGGATTATCCTTGTACTTTTGCGCCTATTTTACCCTCGCCTTGTTCCCGCCGACCACGGACTGGGAGAATTTTCTGCATAGCATAGGCCCATATACCCGGGGCTGTGTCTCGGTGTCTTTCTCTGAAATCAGTGCAAATGATTGACGGTGGGAGGCATATGTATACATACTCCAAGGTATTGATGCATGTATAGCACATTCGAGGATTATCCGAGGGTGATGCATGATGCATGATGCAGTCCATCCGCATCACAGTGGCTCGGAAGCCATGTTATTCCATGCCGTGGCTGTGTTTATCTCTTGGTACAGCTTGCCATTTGCTTGCCATCGGCTTATTGATGGCCCATCCGTGGGGCTTGATCGAGGCCCTTCGGTTCGGGAACTTGATTGAACTCCCCGTTCCGTTTTGCCATAGTCATACCTTGTCTGAACGCTGTTTCACAAGAGAGAATTTCCTCGTTGATACACCAAGGGCGCTGTGCATCGTCTCATCGAAAATGTGGCGTCATCAGTATTGTGCCGCGGGCTTCTATCGGTTATGGCGAGCATGAGCTGCGAGGGTTAGGCGGTTGCTTCGCAGACACATTCGGGATCAGGCGCTCCGGACCCCAGGGGAGTATAAACTGCGAGGAGCCGGAATGGAAAACGGAGGCAAGGTGTAGCGGGCGGGTGCGCGGAAACGCCGACGTCAAGAAGTAGCTCACTAACAGCTCAATGCTACATCCATTGTACAGTATGACAAGCACAGGCAAAATTCCAAACCCCTGCTTTTGGAAAAATTAGCCAGTCCGTAAGACCTACTTTGCATAGATAGTAGTGGGAATATGACAAGCCCTTCATCTCCGGCGACGGCCATGATCTCTCTCCCTCGATTCCCTTCGTCTCCTATCCGGCGTAACGGACCGATTTCTATGACCGTCCCTGTGCCGGCTGTCCTGTCTTTCACGACTATCATCTCTCTCGCGTCGCGAGTACTCTCTGCGACGGTCACGGTTGTACTCAGGGCTCCGGTCCCTCTCGCGACGCGGGGGAGTGGGCGTTCTGCGATCGCGTCGCCTTGAATCGACGGATGGCTCTGAGTCAGACGGCTCTGAATCGGAATCCGACTCTGATGAATCTGTGTCCGAATCACTGTCCGAATCGGAATCTGATGACGAGGACTCTTGTTCGAGCATCGCGCGACGTTGCTCCATGATCAGACGAGGCGCATTCTGGTATGGTTCGTCAGCAAAAAGATCGAGCGACAGGGCAAACCAAGACCCACCTTGAGATATTCTCTCATGTCTTCTGTCAGCACACCCAAACCGACGGCGGTGAAGTAGTTGATCGAAAATCGTGTGTCCTTTGGATTGTTCATGGGGAACATATCCCTGCACGCAGCTTTGACTTCCTCATCCTTGAACCGCTCTGCAAGACTCTTCAGGCCCATACTCTCCATCATCTCCTGGATCATGATCTTGACAAAAATACGGGCACTGGAGGTTGTTTCGTCCTCGTTCATTTTGATATTTGAAAGAACGGTCCAGGAAATGGCGTCGGTGGCAAGCATGTGCCCAAAGAAACGGGAAATGTTCCGCAAGCGGTTCGTTTCATATCTGTGGATCGTGTGGTAGTAACTGCCGAATGCTTGTTCTAGGCATTCCATCCAAACACGGTTGAGTTTACTGAAACGTTCGCCGACAAGACCGTAAAAATTGGAGTAGGACCGTTCTTGAGAACAACACTCGATGATCATGTTGATGAGTTCAATCTAGAGGAAACATCGATCATGTGGTTCACCAGATGCAGTGATCAACCAACACACGTACCTCTTCGCCTTCACTGAGTTGCACCTTGAGCAGTTTGTGCACGGCTTCTTCGTAGTTGAGGGCATTCATGATGGTAAGGTATATTGTTCGCCGCAAATTGACCAAATTAGTTCCCGTACGATCCTCGATGTCCTCTTTCTCTTCGACGTCTACGCAGTCTCGTGAGCAACGGGGCACTGTTTGAAATAGAGAGTACCCACTTTCTTCCTCGTCTTCTTCCTCGCTCGCCTCGGATTCAGACTCCTCATCCGAACCCTCTCCGAGAATCTCGGCTTTGATCGCCTTGTATTTTTCCTCGTTCTCCAAATGGTTGGGATCAAACTTGAAGATGTCTGTATCCACGAGTCAGCCTAAGTGGTGTGTCGACGAATTTGTCATCTTACTCAATCCCTCTTGGACTTGTAGATCGTCTTCCAATTGGATCTGGTGGGTGATCTGCTCATCTTCCTCCACAAGGTCCAATCCTTCGGGTAAAATGGGGTTGTCTTTGTACTTGTCTTTGCGCACTTGCATGAGGACCTCGATCATGTATTGCACACGATGACTGATGGATCCTTCGTTAAGAACAGCGCGGAAGCGTTCAAAGACGGTCGAGTTTGCTTTGGGAGAGTTTTCGGCGAGGTATGCACCAACTTCACGAGTAAACCCGACGGCAATTTCGATGGAATCGTCAGTTGGGCGTTCAAGTAGCAGGACAAGTATTTGAAGTGCGACGACCTCATGTGCGACCGCTTGGTTAACAAGGTGTGCGATGAAGGTGGTGGTCGAACTGCAGACAATCTGAGGGCATCCTCAATGACGGACCGGGGAGGAGGAAAACCACGACTTACTTTATCATTTCGTTTGAAAGCCCTCCTGAACTGACTAATGAGTCGAGTAAGAAGGAGTTCTCCCACTTGAGGGAGTTTTGTGTTGAGAATGGAGACGAGCGCAGCAAAGACCGGCGTAAAGGGCAAACTAGCCGCCTGTGCTTTCATGACACTGCGAGCAAACAGTCCACGGCCACGGATAAGGTTTTCGGCAAACAACTCTGGTACGACCTGCTTGATGTTGGCGATGTTGACACGGTTGACGATACCGGTGATAGACTTGCGAAGGGCATCCCAAGAGATGCGCTGGTACTCTGCACTCGACTTGTCCGACCCCGCGGCAGCTTGGAGAGCGCGAAGGCGTGCAGGAGGGACGTACACCCCCCCAGAGCGAGAACCGACGAGCTTGGCAAAGTCGGCCTGTTTCTCCGCCAAGTCATGTGCGCTTTCTTGTTCCTTTGGTTTCGCAGCTGCTTTTTCGAGTTCGGCTGCAGCTACGCGGGCTGCGAGTTCTTTTTCGCGCAATGCTCGTCGAACTGGGTCCACGTCTTTCACCTTGGGTAGGTCTAAATGAACTCGGCGTTGGGGCGAACGTGATCTCCTCCGAGTGGGCGGAGGTGGGCCGTCCGACCTGTCTTGAGAAAGAGAACGAGACCTGCGACACAGTTTAGAATGAATGAGACTGAACAGAAAGACGCGTACTGACCTTTTCTTCGTAGCCATCCTAGTGGACTCGATTGTGTTGTGGAGTGTGGTCATTGAAGTCGTGGGAAAACGTGTAAGCACAAGCCTTTACGCTACTTACTCCTACTCCTCACGAAAGTAAGTCAAGATGGAAAAGCTACAAGCACTCGCATCAGTTGTACGGGTAAGCCCAACTTCTCTCCTAGTACTTCTCCGATCCACAAACCAACTTTCCCGAACAGCTCAGCGACCGCGTCGTACGCATCCTCGGCCAGGTAAGTAACAACGCCCCTATTAATCTATCATCACCCGTTTGACACACTCGAGCGATAAGAATCCAGGCAAATTCACATTGCAGGGTAAGCTCACACCTCGCCCTCCCCCTCGTATCACGCTATTCAACTTGCTTGTCTCAGGTACAAACACTTATTTGGTTGGAGAGACAGCCCCCTATACGCTCATCGACACCGGCGAAGGGAGACCAGCCTACATCCCCCTCCTCGAATGCGCTCTCGAACACGGCAGCAGTGGTCCGAACAACACGTTCCCGCGACAACACATCTCAGACATCATCATCTCACACTGGCATCCCGACCACGTCGGCGGCCTCTCCTCCGTCCTCACCCTCCTCAAGAACCTCTGGGACTCGCGAAACGCACCCCTTCCCTTCCACCCTCCCCGCATACACAAGTTCCCCCATACGAAACTCCCAGATGACAGGTTCCAGCGTGCGATCTGGCTCATCGAACCTGGCATTTACACGCCCAGTCCCGGCGGAGCGCTCTTCCATGACTTGCATGACGGCCAATCGTTCCCCATCGCTCGCTCTGGCGATTCCTCCAATACGGACGCCAGCTTTCGCGTCATCCACGCTCCCGGGCATACGGAGGACTCTATCGCGCTCTTGTTTCCATCCGAAAAGGTGCTTTACTCAGCGGACAGCGTCCTCGGGCAAGGAACGGCCGTGTTCGAAGATCTCGGAACATATTTGTCAACCCTTCGCTCTCTCTTATCGCACATCGACGAAACCACCCTCATCTACCCCGCTCATGGTCCCGTCGTTCACGACGGCCAGCAAGTCATAAAGGAGTATATTCAACACCGGATGGAGAGGGAAGGTCAGATCGTGCAAGTCCTGCAACCGTTAGGGACTTGTTCTACTTGGGACATCGTATCCAAGATTTACACAGCGTACCCCCGTGACCTATGGGAACCTGCTGCCGGAAGTGTTAACCAACACCTCCATAAGCTGGTAGCCGAAGGCAAGGTCGAGAAGGTTGGCGGCGAGGGGAAAGACGCTAAATGGAAGTTTCGGACCAGTCTTTAGTTGAAGACTGGTTTATGGTTTTCGTGGAATGGGTCTAGCATAAGATATTGTACGTCCGTAGCGCGTAAGATAAGCTTCCTATAATGCATCAAAGTTGATGTGGTGCGATGCTCTTCTCCTCTCCAACTCGTCTTCACGCTAGTGTCACGACGTCAATGATACTCGCTGGTGACGACCAAGGATGAGCCTACCTTCTCGTTAAGATGCAGTATGAACACAATGACTGCCAGTATCACGGTAGCCACCACGACCGTCAGCGTCACCCAAGGAATCCACTGCCCAGGTCGCAAAAATAGTTCCCGTTTCCACGATCCCTCGCTCAAACCGGGTGGTGGGTGGATGACGAGACGAGAGTTTGGGATGACGCCTTCCATGTTGATGAAGTGGTCTTGGATATGTTTCGTAGATCCCACAAAGAGATTCTCGATATAGTTGTTCGTCCGTCCAAGGCCAAAGAAAGAATATGGGGTGAGCAACGAATGGTAAGAAGTCTGTGGGAGCTGGCCGACTGTTCGGCGAGACGTCAATACGGACGAATACGTTGTTCAGCCATTCCAATCTCCTTACCTTGAGCAGCGGACCGTTGGCCAGAGGTGTCAAGGACAGTATACTTGTACGACGCTCCAGAATAGCTCACCCCGAATGGCTGTCTGGCGTTGAGAAGTCAAACTCGATGACGGGTAAACGAAACTCACCAGATAAGTCGAGCCGTTCGGCGCAGTGCACACACCATTGTTACATGCGCCATTCAAGACTATTCCGACCCATCAACGAACATACAACCCAACAAAAAACATCGCACCCACCAATCGCTTTCAAGAAGAACGCATCGTAGTAGAAATTATTCTGGATGAAAGTGGCAGTGCCATGACCCTGCGCGCCCGTTCTCTGAACCACGATATCCAGGGTCCCCTGTTCAATGCCAGGTTATGTCCCCTTTGTAGATTCGAGACATAAAACTAACGCACGTCTTCATCCATGTCCATAAATGTGACACCCCGTGCATCGTACACGGCTTCTAGGCTCTCCGCGCCCGTCTCGAGGAGCCTGAATCCACGCCGTCCCCGTCCGATCGCATCACACCCTGGAAGACCCTTTGTACAGGGTTCCGAGATCAAAAGCTTCGGTGTGTGCCTGTCTGCTGTTGCTGCGATTACCAACAAGTCGGGGAAGCCATCCAAGTTCGTATCCCCAATGCGAACGGGAAGAGGGAGAGCTGGCGAGAAAGTAGTGTCAAGCACTAGGAGAGAACTCGAACTGGAGTGGACTAGTGAAGTGAACGGGATCTGAACGAAATCCTAGATTAAAAAAAAGGTTGATTATGAGGACAAGTCTGAATGAAACAGAGATCACCTGCTTACTTCACTATCGCCGTTCGCAGTAAAGTCGAAACTAAAGTTTGCATCAGCGAGGCAAAGGTTTTCGGGTGGTCTGCATAGTCGATTTCCTTGCTTGTCAGCATTCTGGGACCCGCCGGAGGTGCAAACAGGTATTTGCTTGTTATAGGCAATGTTGATCGAGCAGCCAAGACCGACCCCATTTGTTGATGATACCGACTGGCAGGTCGGGAATACCATATCGATGGTTCCGTCACGATCTGCAACGCGTACATTAGTGCACAGTCCGCATCAATGCCACTTGACTCACTAATGTCAGCAAACGAAATCGCCTGCACCCCAGACGGAAGCGGCTGGTGTTGCGCAAGAGAAAATCCAGCGTCCTTGTTATTCACCCATATCTGAAAGGACTTTTTGCCTGGCCCATCGTCGCAGACAAGAAAGATGTCTATGAAAGCGAGACATCAAAACATGGCCCCGTTCCCACGGAACAGAAACTGACCAGCGAGACAATCCCCGTTCAAGTCAATGATCGCATTGCTGTGTGGTGAAGCCAACTTGCATTGAGAACCATGCAAGGGAGGATCGACGCTGAAAACGAGTCAGCAAGACAATTCCACGACGCAAAAAAGGTACATACACTTCGAACAGTGTCGGTTCGCTTTCTGACTCATTCCACATATTTCTCCATGCCTTCAAGCCCGGGGAACGAGTCAGGCTGGGAGGGGTCATGCCAAGCAAATCGATCTTCATGTCACCATCCAGATCGACAGGTATGGGCTGTGAGTGTGCAGACGAAGGCGACGATATCGGGGTCGACTCTATCAAACGAGTCCCTTCAGGCACAATCCGAGAGCGTGAACGCATACATACCAAAAGTTCCATCGTGATTACCCTTGTAGAGCGCCATGTCGAGAGTGGTTGCGGAATTTGCGCTCATGACCAGGATGTCGAGTTTCCCGTCGAGCGTGAAATCTCCCGTGATGACGTTGTAGATGGGCGTCGTGTGTCGTATTTGAGAGCGTTTTTCGAAAACGAATTCATCTGAGTAGAGTCAGGAAGAGAAATGGGCGTCGACGAAACGACCAACGTACTGTGGTTCCAGATGTATACGGACAGAAGTTGCTGAGCCGGGTCGAGTGCTAGCACGTCTAGGCTTCGTTCCTGTCAAGTCCAGCGGTGAGGCAGGCGAGTCGTCGTTTGCTCACAATTGATCTCCATTGAAATCCCCGAACGCGACCATGCGGTCACCCTCATCCAAACCCATGGAACCAGCCTCCATGAGAGCATTCTTCGTGAATCGCTTCGGAGGAAAGGGCCATATTGAAAAGACGGGGCTAACGAGGAGCAAGAGGGGTAGAAGAGTGCGAGGGAAGTGCACGGCTGTCCTTGGGCGGGTCGAGAAGAAACCCCCTAACATATCGGTGAGAGTCGTTATGTGGAGTGGGACAGCTATCAGTTGTTGACGATGCCCAAGACTCAAGTACTCATACCCGGCACACCGCAGTCAAGAGTACGCGACTCGGATGACTTGCAATTCAAACACGAACAAACTACGCAAAGTCGTTCTCATCACCGTAAACGGACATAAATTATATCTAATCTAAATCACTTGAGAGGATCAAAGTCGCCCCAGTCGTCCTTTGATACCGCTTTGTTAGGTGCTATAACGCGAGTGGGCTGCATGGGCGTCAACATAGATGACATCGACAGGGGAGAGGAATGTATCGGAGGTGACGACAGAGTTGGATGTGAAGGCGTGATCGTCGTGGAAGGCGTATAACTCGGTACATGATAGCTAGTAGGAGACGCAAAAGTGTTAGATGAGGGTGTCGAGAGATCAGAGAGCGATATGTTATAGTTGGGCTTTTGAGCTGCAGTAACAGGGGCCGCAGAAAAGGACGAGAGAGTTGATTGCGGTGGTGGGCTCGAGACGCGGTGCTGTGGATATGTCGAGAAGGACGACCTATCGAACGACGACAAGGGTAGTGGTCTGGCCCCGGGTCGGGAGGGTCGTGAGACGGACGTATCAGTCCCAAGTCGCGGCGATGAGGGTAACGATTGGGACTGCGGGGCCGGTGCGAGTGGAGCCGAAGGTGTATTAATAGGTAGAACAGGCGATACAACCGGTGGGCTAGATGTCTGCAGAGTCATTAGAACTGGGTTCCAACCTCAGAAAAGAGATCTGCTAACCTCAGGGCTGTCATTAAATATGCTGCCCCAGACATCGTCTTCCCAGCCTTTTGAGCTATCGATGACCGTATCAGGTTTTATATTCGAATTGCTTCGCCCCACCAGTGTCTCAAAATCGACACCCGAGTCAAAGTTTGGCAACGCCACACCATTTGCAGGTGCAGATCGGTCTTCTATGCGCTGCGAGTCCCGTAAGAACTGATTGTGTTCCTTCTCGACCCTTTCTCCGAGTTTGCGGATGACCTCCATGAATCGCTTAAATTGGTGAACGTTCAGTACTGTGAACAAGCGTTAGCATCAGCTAGGCTCTCTCAACTTGCACACTAGCTCACATGGCCCCATTGACATAGACCAGAGCTGTGGAAGAACAAGAGTTGCCACTGCTTCTCTATCGATCTTGGATCCCATAGCTTCTTGCACAGAGAGGGTAGCCATCTGATAGAGGACAATGCATCCTATCACGTTGGGCAGCGCGGTGGGGACGTACCATCACAGCCGGTTCCTTGGTGCGGATCTTTGACAAGAGAGGACATAGCTTCTGTGTCAGATTCGTCTAAATTGCTTTCAATACATAGTCCATGCCACAAGAAGAGTAACTAACCTGATCAAGAGTCTTTACCATACTCATGAAGGTGACCAATGTGGCGACCTTCACTGAGAGTAACTTTGTCTTGGTAAAAACCAACTATGAAGGCTTGAGAACTTTCCACGATGATGGTCCTAAACCGGGACATACCGCTACACGAGGAAACATCACGCCGGATACTTCCGCGTAATCAACGGTTTCACATAGGTTAGGAACCACTCCCAAAGCCCGTTCTTGAACCTGTGCAAGAGATTAGACATGTGTGACGTAAATTGCACTGACATACTCACTAAAGAGTGCTCCGACTCCAAAGCATTATACAAAAGAGGCAATACCTCTTCACCAGATGTCAGCGAGGAAAGACTCAGGATCTAGCACGCACGTTCTCGGAAGACTCCTTTTTCGGTTTTGCCCTGCAACAAATCGAGATTATCTAACAGTGTAAGCATGTTTTGCGGTGGGTCTTTGATAGTGAACAAGGGTTTGAGACTGGGCAGGACGAGCTGTGCGAATTCGATAGCCGACAGAATGTTCGAGATCGCAAAGACGTTGGGCAGAATATACGGAAGAAGATGCGTGTCTTTCATCTGTAATTCCACATTGTGTCAGCACACATCGGCGGAATGATAACCGAGCATGTAGAACCTCTTCAAGGAGGGACGGTAATATCTTCCGTGTTCTCAAGCCTTCTGAGAATTTACCCAAGACACTGGTCAGGCCTTTCATAAATGAGATCTTCTCTTCTCGGGTTTTTGTCGTAAAGTTTGATCGATCCAAGAAGTTCAGCGTAGAGATGGGGAGCGAGGAGAAGAAGGGGTGAGATGGAAAAGTGGATGGTGTCGGCCTGCTTTGGGACCCTCGCGTAATAAGTGACCGTAAGAGATCTAATACACTAATGAGCTATGTCATGCGGAGAAACGGGGGAGATACCTTGCAAGTCTGGGTCCAAGTTCCCTATATCTGGAACTGGTCGACCCGCATTATCGCGCAAGCCACCAAGGCTTCCGTGATTCATGAAAGGCGGATTACATCTACAATGAACAGCGTATATCACAGCACCCAGAGAGTACATATCAGATGCCGTGACGAGCACCTCATCCAAAGCATATTCCGGAGCTGTTGCAAAGGGTCAGGCCACAGTCAGAGAACAAAAGAGATGAAAATACCAATGTAATCGAATGATCGCTGGACGTAGGATGGTACGCGACCATCAAATCCAGGAAACTCCCACCTGGATGGTGACCCGTCGGCGGTCGTCAGAGGGATAGTCAAACCCAGTCCGGATATTTTCCAGTCACCCTGCAGCGAACGACAGTCAGTCTATCAGAACAATCATTAGAGCACATCACATACGACTTCGTTAATAACGACACATTCTGGCTTCAAATTCGAATGTATTAATTTTGCCGATGAGTGTAAAAATGAAAGTCCTTTGCACATTTGAAGGATACCCTTTTGGATCTGTGCGGGAATAAGCAAGGGTGGAAGACTGCACGAAGGCCATCACGTACTTCGATCTCATCAAGTTCGACAAGAGGGATGTAATGGGGCCCTCGTGGGATTGACATGTCCAGACATGACAGAACGGGCTCCGTCGCAAAGACGAGTTCATTGCGAGTCTCTTCCAGAGGCTCGACCATCTCTTCGTGACATTTGTTAAGTGAAACTTAGAATGCTGAAAGGACATACCAAGGATGGAAGGGTGACGCAATTTGCTCAAAGCAGTGGCCTAACGGTGTGGTTAGTTCCAATCGTACCGATGCGTGTAAAGCAGCTGTGACCTCATTCTTCAAAACTTCGAGGACGTGTTCCTTGGACATGGGACCGAGGCCCTCCAACTCAACGCGCTTGTCGAAGGACCAGACGGAGACACGCTTGCTTGTGACCTTGTGCGTTGCCCCTTGCACCCTCCATAGGCCGACTCTGATTGGGAGGGATTGAAGACGTGAACTGGAAGATCCTGAGGGTGTTGGGGTGGACGACCGACTAGCATTTTGATGGTTGGTGATGTACGACTGAGATATCGCCGTCCGAGAGAAAAAGGAGGTCGCAGCTGCAAGCATGTTGGTCGAGCCCCGGATGAATACGCTGTGCTGATGTAATCGATATATCTGTGTCTTCAAGTCTCATGGCGGATCTCAGCCGCTCGTCCTTCCCTTCCCAACGATGAGGCCGACTCTCCGGGTGTTCAACGTCCGTGCAAAGAGCACGGCATTTATCGGGCTCGGTCGCATGGGCTCAGAAATGGCCTACAATCTCTTCTCCAAGAAGTTCGCACAGTCCGCCGACTCACACTTTGTGGTCTGCGACGCAGTATCGGAGAGCGCAGTGTCTTTCCGTCAGAAACTTTTGTCGCAATTCCCTAGTGCGAACGTCGATGTTGTCCAGACACCCGAGGAGTAGGTGATCAATATTGTGCTTTGCACGGACATCAGCTCATGCTCGGCAGAGCCGTGCGCTCTTCTCAAACAGTGATCACAATGCTTCCCTCTTCACCCCAGGTGCAGACTGTCTATTGTGATCAGGGTGGGATTATACCCGCGCTGAAAGCATTGGAGATCACCGAGTCGAAGACCTCTTTGTTCATTGACTCCACGACATTAGACGTAAATGTCGCACGCCGGGTAGCTGGCGATGTCTTCCTAACAGGGGCGCAAATGATTGATGCACCTGTATCCGGAGGTTCGTGTTCCTGAATCTTCGCCGCTTCGCCCATTGAATGCAAAGATAGGCGTTGCCGGGGCGCAAGCCGGCACTCTTTCATTCCTAGTCGGCGGATTAGAGGAATCCTTCCGTCAAGCACAACCAGTTTTGGAGCTGATGGGAAGGCGTATCATTCACTGTGGTTCCTCTGGAGCGGGGCTGGGCTCCAAGATTTGTAATAATCTTGTGTTAGGCGTGCAGCAGATTGTCGTCGGGGAAGCTATGCTTCTTGGACAGAAACTCGGGCTAGATCCAGCAGTACTTGCCGGTGTGATCAATAGTTCGACAGGTGGCTGTTGGGCTTCTTCTGTCAACAACCCGGTGCCGTCCTCGCTCCCAGAGAAGTCGCCCCCTTGCGAGAAGGACTATGAAGGCGGCTTCGCCACGGCTCTTATGCTGAAAGTGGGTTGATTTATTGCGATCGCCACCGTTGTAATAAGTGACCTGTTATGGTAGGACATGGATCTCGCAAGGAACATCGCCACGGCCAACAGCAGCGCTCTACCTCTGGGCGAGGCTGCGAGGAACTTTTATGAAGAGGTGATTCAGCGTCGGCCAGACCTAGCGAAGAAGGATTTCTCCTCCGTGTATGTGCACCTGAGGGATGGAAGTCCTCGGAGCCGTCTGGACAGAACACGTATATGTGTTGATTAGGGTGCCTTGACAATTGCAATTGATTCAGATGATTCCGCTATTTGTCTGGATGAACTCGGTCGCTCGGGGTGGCGCCGATTACCCTGAGATACAATATAGTTTAGCGTCGACAATACGGACATATTAAAAGTGATCAGGTGGGTGGGTTTTTTTCTTACGTAATAGAGAAATCTAGTTCTCCGAGATTGTGTTGCCTCCACGACGATGGCCGTATAAAGGACGGTTGTCACGACCGATCAACTCGTCCCGTGCTCGAAATACTTCCTTCGTCTACTTCCACCATGGCTCTACCTTCCGCTATCATTTTCGGTACGTCCTCCCCTTCCTCTCGTCCCCCGATCCTCAGCCGATCTCTCCAGGTGGCATAAACACCTATTCGCGCGCACTCGCAGCCTCTCTCGTCCCTCCGGACGGCCAGCGTCTCGTTTCGGTTCGTCACATTCCCTCTATCTTGCCGTTCTCGCGCCTCAAATATCATAATAGCACCTACGCATCGTAGACAAATTTTCTGTATCCCCACCCACAACGTAAGCATCGTTATCTTTTCCCGACACCGGACTCATGGTCCCCCACAGCTATCTTGGGGCAGAGTTCCCAAACGTTCTCTCTCAGTCAGACGTCGAATACCGCCAAGTCAACCTCACCGTCCCCAGTAAGTCGCTAGTCGTACGGCGCAAAATCTATCTGAGCGTGTGCAAGCCGCCGTTGCCTCTGCCTTTGATCCCCCGCCGGGCAAGGCTCCTTACTCGTATGTATTCGATCTGACTGGAGAGATTAATCCTGAACGTGGTGACATCGTACGTTTCCTCCTCTTCTCTCGTTTGCCCCCCCCATTGTTCATCAGGTTTACATCTTAGATCGCCATCAAGATGACGCTCACGGTTTCCCACATCATCGGGTTGGAGGCTGCCAAACGCAACGTGAAAGCATATGCGCGCCTTCAGCAACCGGTGTATGAATCCGCTGACAAGGGTGCACATGACGAGAAAGAAGATGTCAAACCTGTAAGACCCCTTGATGTTTGGTGGCATGAAACACTTCGCATGCTTGCGTCCATCCAAGGGTATCCGCCTCCGAAATTCGTCCGAGAAAGCTAGCTGACATTGAACTAGACTAAACCTTGTTATTTTGCGTTGTGGGTTCGTGTACGGCCCGTATGTGGAATATGGCCTTTGTGAGATACATGTTATATTTTTGGTGATGTAAATCTGATGGCGATTTGTAGATCCTCTAGTCATCACTGTCGCATCAATATATGGGTATATGAAGAAACCCATGAAGACGATGTAGGCCTCGAACCGACGTGTGGTGCTGCTTACCACTGACGAGCATTCGCAGATGGGGACCAGGCAAAGAGCCCGTGCACTCTGTACATGTCGAAGATGTGGCAGGAGCATTGTGGGCATGTGCAGAATGGATGAAAGAGCAGGGTCGTGAGCAGGCCAACGCGTTGGCCGGCGAGAAGATACCCTTTCACAATGAGAAGAGCAAGGTCAAGGAGGTCGATGGAATGATTTCACCGGACGAGCAACCAATTGCGCCCTTGTTTAATTTGGTGGACGACTCGGAGATGACGCTAGCGAAAGGGGGTTCAATGATTACCGACTTTTTCGGGACGACTTTTGAGTTCTATTCGAATTTCGAGACGACGATCGCAAAGGTACGGGTTTGCTTGAGAGTGCGAGTATACACGCTAACTGGCCATCAGCTCAAGCTAGAGGACCTGGTCGAGGAAATCAACGAGGACCACGTAGGGACGTGGACGGGGATGCTCCAGCGGTCGAACCCGCCGATCACACACACGCCGCTGACCGCGTACATGGACAAGTATGTATTATCGAAACACAAGCTCGCGTACAACAATGGGAAGATCAAGAGAGTCGTTGGGTATAAACTGAAGCGCCCTGCTTTCGACCATGGAGCGTTGAGAGAGGTGGTTGAGAAGTGGAAGGAGGAAGGGTCGTGGCCGGTGTTGTCGGAGTAGGACGTTTCTCTTGTTGTTTTTGGGCTCATTGCTGTACCTGCTGACTAATAACGTTGTTTAATCATTTAATATCATCATCGTTGTCTTATAAGAGAAGAGAGAGAGAACCGTTGCTTGTTAACTTAAGCGATGGCAGACGAACGTGATCACGTACCCTCCTCCGTTGAAGCAGAGCAAGAAAGTCTTCTTCCAACACTTCCGATGGCTTCTGACGCCACAAAACTAGAAGGCCGTCAAGGCGACGGCTCCGCAAAGATTATCGTATGGGTCCGTTCACCGCTTCCTCTATTCATTTGTCTCCCTTCTGACCCCTCTCAGGTGTCGTTTTTCGTGAGCACACTTGGTACTAGTAGGTAGTAGTTTCGCCCGACCTGACATGGAGCGCAGGTCTTTATTCTGTCTACTTGGGTCATCGTCTTGAGCAACAACCCTGCCTCTCTGGGCTGGTTCACGTTCCACCCCTTGCTGCAGACCTTGTCCATCGGCTCCTTCACATATGGTGAGAGCGCCCACTGAGTGACTCATCTCGCCATCAGCGCCCATCTCATAGTCGTCCCTCCACAGGTATCCTGACACTCCAGCCCACCTCCCAGCCCCAGACCAAGGCTGCAGGTCTCCAGAGACACCAAATCGCCATGATCGGCGTCGGCGTCCCCCTCGTCCTCCTGGGCACGCTCTCCATCGTCGGCACCAAGATCAGCCACAATGCACCGCATTTCACGACTTGGCACGGCGTAAGCCTTTTTATTATTACGTCTGTTGTGCTGCGCATTTTTCATCTCGGTTCCCCGTTTTAGACATTTGGAATCATCACCGTTGCGTGGATCTTGGTGCAAGCCTTGGTGGGCGCGTCGACCGTGTGGTTTGGCGGCGCAGTATGGGGCGGTGGGATGAAGGCCAAGGCTTTGTGGAAGTATCACAGGTAAGTGGATCGACGTGTTGCAGGCTATTTGAGACCCCAACTCACGCACGCGCGCTTTCTTAGGTTGTCAGGGTATATCCTACTCCCGGTGCTCTTATTGACGGCACATCTCGGAGGGGGTTGGTCCGACTGGGTAATCGGTCACAGCGAGGCTTTCGTGCGAGTCCTCGCCTACTCGATCGCACCTCTTCTCATTCTCGCTGCGCTCTACGCGCGTGTCCGGTGAGCACTTTCTAGTTCGGTGGATTCGGCCATGTCGCTAACCACACGCAGCCCATCCAAGATGAAGTTCTTCTGATGAAAGTTTCTGCTAACTCTCTATGCAAACGTTTTCTTTGAGCCTGCTATGCTGTTTTCTATGTACCGTACAAAGCGTGTGTAAGATATCGTATCGTTTACCCAGACACTTGTTTCGAGTCCGTCGATGGTGTGGGTTGTGGGATCACTTCAGCCAAGAATCCTGGCAAGAACCGCTCAAGTCTCGCTTCCGTTGCACTCCACATCGTCCGTTGCTGTTCACCACGGTCATCCCCGGCTCCAGGCGGTGGCACAAGGATACCAGCCGCATTCATCACCAGGACAACGTTCTTGAGCGATTCAGAAACAGCTTCATACTAGAAACATGCGTGGCCACAAAATCAGCGGCGTAAAGCCATCGAAAAAAAAAACGAGAACACGTACCAACTGCTCACTCTTCTCCGCACTGATAAGTCGATCCAGCAGATCCAAGATCTCGATCCACAGTACCCTACTGTCCGCGTTCCGACGGCTCTGCGCCACCTCGAAATGCATAAACGTCTTACACAACAACGCAGACGCGCGCAACCGTGTCTCTGACATGCCCTGCGGATCCAGCAAATACACCTGTGGCTTCAACAGCTCGTCCATGATCGGGAAAATCACGCCGTTGAAAATCGAGTCGACGTGGCCGTGGTCCGTCTCGTCATAGACGAGTTGCGGACCGAGCAATAATCGTTGCAGCTGATTGATGGCCGTGTTTCGGACGAGTCTGGACGGGTTCGTAGACTGTCTCCCTAGAGATGAAATCAGCGCGAGACAATAATGCCGCCACACTGTTTCGAGAGGATCAGCCATCAAAGGCTTGCACGGATGTTGCAAGTCGAATGATGTATCACCTTGTCCGGCTTCTAGCTTGGCAGACTCGGCAAACGGCGTAATAACCCTCTTCAGATCAAAGATGAGGTCGATGGACTTGCGGCCACGGTCGATGGGTGGTGAACTGAAAGATACAGTGTGGGTGTTGAACGTGCGTCAGCCCTTTTGAATAGAATCGAACCTACTCTGCAACGGGTTGCTGCGGTGCACGACGAGGCCTCGCTGGTGTCAACCGTATTGACGCCCCCGCAGCAGTCGCAAAGTCATCCAGCGTGGACAAGAGTCCCGCAAAGTTATCCGGGGTGATTTTGTGACCCTGTCCCTCCGAGGCAAAACTCGCAACGAGGTCGAACGTGGATCGAGCAGCATTGGGGTTCGATATCGTCGAACGGAGCGTCGCAAAGACGACGTTCCACTCGGTCTGCGTACTAAGTCGGTCGTTAGTTAGCAACGATCAGCCCTGGCACTCTGCCGGCTCACCTGATGGCTGACTTGTGTTGCAATATCAAGCCCACGCCTGCCACTACGTGCTCTGCAACGGAGTTGGCGACGGACGATGGCAAGGTGGCGATCAAATCCAATGATATATAGAGTTGGTCACGCAGAGCGTTCTCCATTTCCAACATGTTGGCTTTGAATATATGTCAAGTGGGTATACTCTCACCTTTTGAGCAAGGATCAACGCAAGGCGTAGGAGTGCAACGACGGCTCGCTCAATGAGCAGTACGCTGTAGTGGGTCGAGGCAGATAAGAGCGCTGATAGGTGCTCGAAAATCACTGGCCTGTGGTGCACATGATTCAGTCATGAATGTACACATAGGCTAGCCAAGAACTCACCAAAGATCCTCGATACACCGGGTCGTATGACACGCAATACTCACCATCGTTTCCAAAAGGAAGACAGCTGCGGGATCGTAGGGCAGGACGTAGGTTCCATCGCTTTGGGACGTTCCGCTGTACGAGCTCGCGACATCGTCAGATTCTTGTTTGAGCCTGGCAATGGTTCTCTCGTGTGCGAGTGCCTCCAGGGCTTTCACGGCAGCGACGAGGGCCTCCGAATCTAGCTGCCTAAACAGCAGTCAGAAAAAGTCGTGTCGTGCCCTCCAGTCCGTACTCACATGATTTGAGCGTAGAGTTCGTCTAGACGACAGGATGCGATACAGTCGATCGTACATAGCGTGCTCTCGACCTCTTGATCAGTGGCTTCAGGCACGAGGTTGTCCGAACTTGAGCCATAAGGTGTCATGAGGTATGATGACAGGGTCGAAAGCAAACCGCCCTCATTCCTTGGAGCTTGTCTTGATGGGTAAGCACCGCGCATCGGTATCATTGTGACTCCACCAAGGAAATCCTCCATTTGCAACATCCTCGTCGGCAGCAAGGAGTGCATAAACAAATTCCCAAACATCTCGAAAATCTACAATCGAATTAGTGCTTGTAGTGATAACAGCAATAGAAGACGACGTTACCTGTGTCCAACCTTCACGAAGAGCGTTGCCGTTGCCATTAACGATATTGAATAGGACCACCGCAGCCAGCTGTCCTTTGAAGTTTGTTCCGAATGCAACCGACAACGAGGAAACGGTCACAGACTGTTCCTCGACTGCTATGACCGGGTAGTTGGGAACATGAGTAGGGAGGTTCTCAGACAAAAGGCTGGTAGCCTGCGAAAGCGAGACTACCACAAAATCAAACACGTCTGGCAGATTAAAGTGTCCTGCAAGTGTAGCGCATTGTCGGAATCCTGCAATTGCTCGTTGGATGACATATTCGTCATCGAATGTGATGAAGGCATGAGCGATGGCAGATATAACTGGCTTCCAGACGGCTTTGAACATGTCGAAATCAAAGAGAGTTGAGTTGCACATCATGAAGGATCCTACAAATCATCTTTAGTTGTGAATGAATCTCACGAGACGGCATACGAACCCGACTGTCGCGAGCGGGCGAGTAATTCTTTCCATGCATATTCAAAGCCTAGTTGGCCAGTATGCTCTTCCGGCATGATAATTTCACGCTTGCGTATCGAGTCATAAATATGTTGCTAGAAAAAATCAGCCAGAGTAATGTGGCTCGGGAGAGCACATACTAGGAATTCAGCTGTAAAGTTTTCTCCTCCATTCGTTCCCCTCAGATTCCGCTGATAATCCTCTATTGTCATCCGTTTCTAGACACGGTAAGCCATAGTACAAGGGCAACAAAAAGGTTGCATTTACCCGAATATGAGGGTTATGGAGATCAGTGTTGAGCATGATGATTGAGTATGCTAGTACGTAGACAGCATCTTGAGTCTTGATTTCAGCTATATGATGATGATCGGTAAGATAAGTATCAAGGAACGGAATGTGTCTACACTCGCCTGGCTTCGAGGCAAAATACACTGATGCAAACGTCTCAGCGATGCGATCGATTTGTTGAGATTCTCCAGGAAGCCTGAGACATTCTAGCATCTCCCGCATGGCATCCTCTATGGGTTTCTGACAACACATGCGTCAGTTACGAACATGTGAGGAAGAGAAACAATTCACATCCTTGAAATCAAACAAATTCATGAACTCTCTCAGCAGCTCCACATTGTCAGGTTTGGACAGGTAGTCCCCAAGCAGACGTTTATCCAACCGGACAGAGCCTTTCAGGAATTTTGCTAAACTCTTTTCTCGGGATACCTCTGGCGAGAGGTCCGAGTATATGAGTTTGTTTTCCTCCAGGAAAGCGAGCCCGAGCTTGGGTTTTGAGTTGAATCGGGCTGCCCCTGTCAATGCAAGTTTCTTCCTAGACTTGTTCTGCAGGAGTTTCTCTGGCAACTCAAATTCCTGGGGAACGACTTCAGAATGGATCCCAAGAGACACATGCAAGACATACCGAGCTCCAAGCTTCACTTTTCTGCATCTCGAGTGAGCACATATATTGAGACACAAAGAGACACTCACCCCTTGCGCGCGTGCTGCCATGTCATTCACAAACGCTAGCAACATATCCAAGCAAAGGTACTGCGAATGCAGCTGCTGCGCCTCTGATGCATACGAGTATTGCCAAGGGTACACTCCCTATTAACGAGATGAGATGACGAATAGACAGTGACAGATACTAGACTTACCTTTGTCAAGAACTCTATGAGCCGCTCGAAAAGGTTCTCGCAATTGATGTCACAATCATAGTTGGTGTAGAGGTCAACCATGAAACTGGGATGCCGAGAGATCTGACACAATGTCTCTAGCATCAAGTCGCGGGTGTCGCCACGCGCTGGTTGTACAGGAGGGCGGGAAGGCACAGGGCTACCTTTTTCCAGTTCAAGCTCCGTGTCAACCGGACCGAGGGTCGGGGTGGAAGTACCAGAAGCGCCAGGATGTGGTGAACTCGTTTGATTTCTCTTTGTCCTCAGAAGAGGAGGGGTTGCCAGGCGATCGATGGTGAAGGCCAAGTAAAGCTCCTGCTGCAACTTGAGATATGGCCGCATAGTCTCGAACAACGAAGAGATCGCGCGGAGGGCACCCTGGAGCACAGCCGAATTGTCCGAACGCGCCAGCTGGAAAAGATATTTACATCCATGATCTAGAATCAGGACCATAAGGGAAGGGTAATCTGCGATCCTGGTGCCGCACGCTTCGATGGTACAGTTCAAGATGGCGAGCGCGCTTAGTCGTGTTGAATCTGTGTGAACCTGGTCATTTGGATCGAGAATATTGACAAGCACCCGAAGGAGCTCTAAGAGTGCAGGAAGTCCGACTGCAAAGAATGAGATATCAATGATGGATCAAGGGACGCGCACTGAAACTTACATGGTCTCGGTGCGACAACGGATGGGATGCCCCCTTCCGCATTTTTATTGACTTTCAGAGTATCTGTATGCTTTGTCTCTTCCCCATGTGTATGTGGAGAAATGGGGTTGTCGATGGCTTGACTAGGTGGTGGAGTCACAGGAATCGGGACCGACAAGCTGAGTTCGCCGTGCTGAGGGTCTTCCTCGTGAACCCGAAGTTTCGCTTCTTCCTCTGCCGGTTCAAATTCGTGAAGTCGACCAAATATCTTTCGAGCGACCGAAAGCATCGTTGACTCAGCCGACCGCCGTAAGACCTCTTGGTTGTGTTCATCAGACGAACGCGGAATCGGAGAAGATGATGTTACAAACCACTCAACCTCATCTGACAACACGTCGTCAACACTGTTTCCAGCATCTCGCATATCTCCACGTCGCCGAGGAATGTCCCTACGCTACTGCCAACCATGCAGTCGTGGATGACTGTCATGATTTTGAGCAGCACCACCTCGTCGCCTGACGAGTCGCTCGCTTCGAATTTACAGTGTGACACTGTGCTGCTGAGTTCGACCAATGCAATCTCGACTTCGACGGATTTGGCTGAAATCAGTCCACACACGAAGAAGTTGTGAAGGGCAGAGAGTGCCGCAGATGTGATTGGGCCCGTCGAGATTGGGGAGCGGATGATGGCGAAGAAGGGACCGAGGAGCACAGGCAGAGGTATGCTCTGTATATCTGGAGCCAATATGAGGCACGAATCCCCAAGTACAAGTCTGACCGACCTTCAGCGCCACGAACAGTACGAGTGAGTTCCTGGAAACCACCCATGAGATCTCCCTCTGCAGAGACTCTTCCAGGACGTTTCTTGTTACCTCCAGAAGTGGTTCTTCGAAGACCGAGATCCCTTGCCAGCGCGGAATCTCTAGCATTGAGCGTATGAGCTACAGAGGCCCAGCGTGAATTCTTCCGCATGACCGACGTCACGGCCAGTATCTCTGAGAGAATAACATGCTTTTGAGTTATTGACGACTTCGATCCGGAATATGGGGACTGCATAATTGGAGTCGTTAACGTGGTTGTTTAGACACGCGAAGACCGCGTATGTACGTGTAAGTATGTACTGCCTCGAATGTCCGAGTTTGTTTACCGGACCGACAAACAACTATCTATTGGTATACAACACAATTCGGTATTATGGCTTTGCAGTCATGATGCCAGGGTAGTTCGTATTTTGTGACGACTGATACAATGGATCTAATATTTACTGCCCTGAAGATTGGCCAGGGTCCGCCCGAGTTGCCATTGCGGCCTGCCCAGCTGCGGTCGCTGCCAATCGAGTACGCTTTCGCTCGGCCTCTTCAATACCGTATCAGCTCATTATTGGAAGAAAATGTCAAAGAACCTACCGGCCTCCTTCTCTCGCTCTATATCACTTACAATCGCTTCGATCTCCGAAAGTTCCAGATTCTGAACATCCGTCTCAGCCTGTACACTTCTGCGAGGGCTTTGAGAATAAACTCACAGTGACCTTTCCATAGCCTTCCATCACACTGATCTCGATATTCTTGGCTCCCGTCTGTACAACCTCGAGGAGACTCTTGATCGTCAGCTTGATGCTCTGTTCACGTGTCATGTCCTCTTTGTAACTCTTTTCCAAGAATTCGCGGACTGTCTTGGACGAACGACCAATGGCATTTGCCTGAAAAAGGTCTTCAGTAGCATTATGGGAGGACTTGAAGAGGGTCACCTACCTTCCATGCACTGTAGATGCCACTGGGTTCCGTCTGATACAGTCTTGGTCTGGTGTCGTAAGGGTCGAAACCGACGATCAGCGTCGAAGTACCAAAGGGACGGCGACCACCCGATTGCGTGTATTTCTAACCAGGTACTAAATACTCAGGTCTGGTGGGATCGGAGAGAGCACGCTTACCTGTTGAATACCTGCGATGTGTCTTGTGATATACTCCACCGTCACCGGGTCTTCCACCGTTAACCGATGGCTTTGACATTCGGTCCGCGCCTTGTCGATGAGGACACGTCCATCTGCAGTCAGACCTTTTGGAAGGCGTGAGTCCGAATCAACTGATCGAAGGCGGAATGCAATACCAGCAAATGCCAGGCAGATGTGATCGTCAAGCATTACGACCTTTCGGACGGTACGAGGGTCCTGGAGTTGCAACACAGATTTCTTCTCGACGCCCAATACTGCCACATCCTTGCCTCGTACACCGACCTGACACCAAGAGTAAGATGGCATTGACCGTGAGTGAGAGGGAGATTTTTACCGCGCATGTGCCCTTTCGAACTGCTTCGAGTGCGTACTCGACCTACGTATGTTCGATGAGATAGAGGATCGAGAGTGACGCGTCTGGACGCTACCTGGAACAAGTGGCCGTCGGGAGAGAAAACGGTGAGTGCTACGGTACAAGATCAGTTGGTTCTTGGGGTATTAAAGTATTTACTTACCGCGATCGTAGGACCTGGACATGATGAAGGATCGCTCGTATGGACGCGCGTACTACAAACTCGCTGGCGTATCCCCCCAAATTGCTTATGTAAGTCGCGCTACATTAACATCGACACCGCCACCATCGCATACCAATTGCACGCCATGTCAGACGACGAAATAGAAATACTCGACGTCAAGAGTACCGTAGACCCAAGGTAACCTGTCTTCGTTCTCGACCGAGTGACTCTCGTTGACATCCAAGAAGCGTCTCCGGAAATGACGATATTTGCCAACTCTGCTCTGTCAACTTGGGCGGTCTGAGTGCCACTGAACGAAACCATCACTACGACGAGCACGACACCGGCAAGTCGTCATCCTGTGAGCTTTTGGTGTACCCTTTCTCTGTGCTTCAAAGCTTGATGTGTCTACAGGGTTGCGGTCCAAACGTAAAGTACTGAAAGCTGCTGCCGTAAACACCGTCAAGCCAAAGACGACGCCAATGAAGCTTGGGAAGACCGTAAAGAAGGATGAGGGTATGTTCTGGCATCCTGCACTGGAGACGCCACCACCGGACAATTATTCCCCTGGTAAGCCGTCTTGTGGCCAGTTTAAAATTAGCCCCTGAGGACAATGACGTTGTGCTTCGTTAGGTGTGCTTTCAGCTTTGAAAGAGGCACTGAAGTTATCTCAAAGGAAAGGTGTCACCAAACGCGCCGTACTGTGCTACGAAAGGACACCCCATGTTTATCGCGAGACTTTTGACACAAACTGGGGATGCGGGTACGTGAGCTCAGCTGACCTTGGAAACCCAAACCTGGGCCGACTGCGTTACCAGATATCGTAACTTTCTGATGGCATGCGCCGCTCTCATGGTCCAGCCATTCCAGGAACTCTACTTTGCTAGCCTTGACGCCCCGTTGTCTCCTGGTGTACAGAATTTACAACGCTGGATAGAAACCGCTTGGGAATGTGGTGCATCACATTTTTATAAATTATTTTTACGGGATGCTAACACGTTTTGGCAGGATATGATGATATCGGTGCTCGTGAACTCGGTCGAAAATTGGTAGACGCCAAGAAACAAATTGGAACTGGAGGTAATGTGTAGTGAATATGAACAGAGTTGTTGTATTTTCTGATCTAGACGACCAGAACTTTATGTCGCCTTTACATCTCGCAAAATCCCGTAAGACTCATGATGACATATTGCTGGCACATGATGACAGAAAAACCGGTTTAGTTGCGTGCTCGTGGATTTCGACCTCAGGGGATCCCCAAAAGGTTTACGGTTTCCTCTTATGAAAGCACATCGCTCAACTTCACTTTAGGGTTTGATCTGCTAGTAGACTGGGTTGTGAAACACTTTACCCCGAAGCCCCTGGGGGATGTCAACACGATACTCTGTGCCACATCGCCTATCGCAGTCACCGACAAAATGCCTATCATATTGCAGTATGAGGGTCACTCGGTGACAATCGTCGGGTATGAGCTCGGGAAAAACGGCAAATACAACCTTCTTGTGTTCGATCCTTCAAGGTGATGTTTCGACAAGGTTGAACATTCTTGGAACGTTGAAAATTGATATACCTAGACAGAAAAGTTCATAAACACGTACGGAAAGCAGCTCTCGACCATTTGGCTGACACAAGCAAAACTTTACCCTTCGCCTCACTGGATAAAAGCAAACGCCGCGAACAATCAGGCTCTCCTCCCAAGAAGCGATCACGTATAAACCGGGATTCCGACGACGAAGCAGTCAGCATATCCGACTCGAACGACGAGAAGGAGGATGATGCAATAGCTCCTGACTTCACTCTGGATCCCGAGTCAGTTATCAGTGCATTCAGGCTCAAATTATCAGCCAAGTCAGTCAATTTCCGGCTACATGTCATACTATTCACCCTATGGATTATTTAGGAAAAAGAAAGACTATCAAGTTCTTCACTTTACCATGGGTGCTCTACTCTCTGACCAGGAGCAAAGCGAACGTAAAGTCGTTTTCAGTGAGTGTGAGCGATAATTTAGGTACAATATATCGAAGCTATCTGGTCGTGCGCGGAATAATACCATTAATCACACCTCACGAAGGGGGCGAACATGCGTAGGATGATGAATTCAAATTCATATTATGTAGAGGTCACCATGCTCTGAGGCGGTCCGTGCGTGATATCTGGTTCAGAAGCCCGCGAAAGCGGGGCCAAGAACAACGCTGCGACCGCCGACCTCACAGCCCTGTCCCAGGCTTCTTCTACACGGTACCCGCCTGCCCTCATGATGCCTTCTCGATCCTCTCGTACTGCTTCACTGTATAGATCGTCGTAGTTGTCCCGCAGTGAGTACATATCCTCGTATGCATACCAGTCGTCCTGCATGGGAACGTGTGGCACGTCAGGTACGGTAGTGCTCTGCGCCGCTCGTGAGCGTAAGAGTTGTGCACTGCTCTTGGCCAAAGTGGTGGCAGCAGTGCGAGCGAACAACCGTTTGTTTGCCTCCGCGCGGGACTTTGCAATGACCTTGGCAGCATCTTTGGTACTTGTCTCTAGTCGGTCGATGATTTCTCGCCGGCCCTTTTCCTTTTCTTCACGTTCTAGTTCTTCCTCTCTTCGGGCTTCGAGAGCTCGGTGTTCTCTATCTAGCCGGTCCTGTTCTTCCTGCTCCTTCAAGGCTTGAATGTACTGCTCCTCTCGTCGCACGTTGAGTTCGATCAATGACGCATTCTCTTTGCGATGCCGTTCTATCCTAGCCTCAGTCTCCGGAATATCGATGTCGTTGATGAGATTGAATGCTGCCTTCAAGTTGGAGAGCGGAAGTCAATAGCAATATATGGACTTACTTATATCCTCGACTTCTTCGAGGTAGTCATTGTACTCCCGAAGGTCAAGGAAATCTTCGCGGCGCTTGTTGAAGCTGGAAGAGAGATATGGTTGGGACAGTAGTTATGAGCTGCGAGATAAATGGACTTGCTCTTTCGCTACACGCCTCCGTACTGCGACCTCCTTCTCGACGGTGAGATCTTCGAACGTTTGCGGGGCGAATGCGAGCTTTCGCAGGATCTTTTGACATATCGGACATGGAGCGGGTCCGAGAGTGAATAACCGATCGATGCACGATTCACACCTGGGTGTACGGAGCGTGTTGAGTCATGCAAACCACGTACACGTGGTACAAGTACATTTTGTGATAACACGCGCTCACGAGCAATCGCAGTTTTGGGTTCAGATATCGGTCGGATTTGCATACGGGGCATTGATCGTCCATGGACTGACACAAATACCTGTATAAGAAAAAATGGGGACGCGGACACCCGTAGAACTCACGAAATATTCTGACGTTCTGCCAGAGGCATCCTTGACGCCACCACCGAATATGGTGGTGGAGGTACTCTGGACCTGGGGAGTGTTGGAGCGAGTGGAGTGGGCGTTCGCTCCGGTGATGCCACCCTTGCGTACGGTGGTCCCTTTGAGCCATCCCCCGGTGTTATTGCGAGACATCGCGGTCAGAGTGAAGGAGATGATATGGTATGACTAATAACCTTGGAGATGTACTCCATCGTGTCGTTCTCAGCGGCTAAAGAATCGATCCGATTCGAGTCGGCTTCTGAGGCAACACGGCGGCAGAAGCGTTGGCAGTTTCCAAGTTACTACACCCTCCCACACACGGGGCTGAAACAGTCAGACAAGGCCATATCAGTCCGTTTCGTTTGTTCTGCATCTCCCATCCTTAATTCTTAACTCGCTCCTTCTCTCCCCTCAGCAGATCGTCCAGGCACCTCAGAATCGAATCACCCCCAAATCATGGATCGTTTCCATGTACCCACACCCCAGTCTGCCACATCGATGCCGACAGTAATGATCCCATACCGTCAATCCGTGCCCAAGGTCTACGAAGTCCTCATGACTCCCCCCGTCTCTCCCGGTCACAGCGAAGATGGTACAGGTACTAGTCCGAACGATGTCATGATGTTGCGTCAGGCACCATCACCGTATCCAGACAAACCGTCGACTCAACAATCTCAACCACAACTGCACCAAGCTCCCATGCTCCAGGCGAATTATCCCCACTGGCAACATCGCGATATCCAGCTATCCCTCACTCCACCTCCAAAGCCTGCGCGTTCCCTTGAGAACGAAGAGGTCCATGTTGAGAAATCAGGGGTTTTGAAATTAACAGATTTTGAAGTGAGAGGAACACTGGGTAAGCTCCGTCGTTGCTTCTCAGCTTACTTGAAGCTTTGCTCACTGTTTTTCTAGGCACAGGAACTTTTGGTCGCGTTCTCCTAGTTCGTCTCAAGTCAGCGACTCCCGGATCTCAAAACATTTTTGCCATGAAGGTTCTTCGGAAAGTTGAAATTGTCCGCCTCCGCCAAGTCGAGCATGTTAATGCAGAGCGCTACATCCTGTCGCGGGTCCGGCATCCATTTGTCGTAGATCTCTTTGCGACCTTCCAGGATAGCTTAAACATCTACATGCTAATGTCCTATGTCCCTGGTGGTGAACTCTTCACTCACCTCCGTAGGGCCCAGAGGTTTACTCCCGATGTTACGCGGTTTTACCTTGCCAACATTATCCTTGCGCTGAAATACCTGCATTCCTTTAACATCATTTACCGGGATCTCAAACCCGAGAACCTCCTGCTGGATTCGCGCGGCTACCTTCGCTTGACCGATTTTGGTTTTGCCAAAATAGTCGACGATCGTACGTGGACCTTGTGCGGTACACCAGAGTACCTCGCCCCAGAAATTATCCAGTCCGAGGGCCATGGCAAGGCCGCGGATTGGTGGGCGTGCGGTATTTTATGCTACGAAATGCTTGTTGGTTATCCTCCATTTTTCCACGAGACAGCGTACGGTATCTACGAGAAGATTTTAAGGGGGGTCATCCACTGGCCACACGCCATGGATCGGCTATCAAAAGAACTCATCAAGGCATTCTTGCACCCTGATCGCAGCAAGCGTCTCGGAAACATGATTGGTGGTCCGCAGGATGTTCTCGATCATCCTTGGTTCCGTGGTGTGGACTGGGATGCATTAGAACGCTGTGAAATCAAGGTGATTTATTTTCCCTACTGTCGTGACCGCTAATGAACAATATTCGCTTTCCAGGCGCCGATTATCCCACATACTACATCAGTCGACGACACCCGTCACTTTCTTCACCTTCCTCTCCCATCTCTCAATGATATGCCCGGGCTTATCATGGAGGAAAGCCCTCCCCCAATTCATCAAAGATTTGAGCCAACCACGTATCAGTTTCTTGAATTCTAATCCTTACTCTCATAATTGTTGTTTCTTACCTATAGCATATTTCTTTTGCATGTATGCGTGTGTCCTTAGCTAGTGACCTTTTTTGAGCTCACATACCCTTTCATTTATTTATCCTCACCGTGTAGCTTTGATCTTCCATATGCTGTATCCTCATCTCGTCAGGATCGTCTTCTTAGCCGTGTAGAGTGATCTGGTTGTCTTTACGTGTCAATACTTGTATTTGAATACGAAGTTTAGCGTTGTTAGGTTTCAAAGCCTTTGGACAATTAGCGCCAAACAAACGCTTTTCATTACCTCCTGAAAAGGCAACCGATCCGAAAAATCCTACGATCACACATATGGCGCGTAGTAGGCGGAAGAATCGTACGCATCTCAAGGGTGCAAGTGAAAAATCTCAGACAGAAGAAAACGTACCAAAGTCCTTCATAATCAAACATGGTCAAGTTGGCTCTTCTCTCGCTCAACTCGTCCGCGACCTGCGAAAAGCTATGGAACCCAATACCGCTACCCGACTCAGAGTTCGTGTTATCTTTTCAAGGGCTTTTGGAATCTGTGTGCTTGATACTTGATATTCTAGGAGCGCAGACGAAACAAACTAAAAGATTTCCTAACGATGGCACCAACTCTCAAAGTTACACATCTAATGGCAATCACGCTGACCGACGTCGCTCCATCCCTTCGCATCGCTCGATTACCATCTGGGCCAACCTTTAGTTTCAGAATCGAGCGATATAGTTTGAAGAAAGATCTGCTGAAAACATCCCGCTTGTCGCGCAGTCAGGGCCTAGAGTATCTGACTGCACCACTTGTTCGTCACGACGTTTTCCCTATTTATCTTGCCTAAAATCCCTTTTGCATAGCTCGTACTCGCCTCCTTTCCACCACCCTCTCCAGATACACCCCAACACCTACCTCTTCTTACGAAGGCATTCCAATCCATGTTTCCTCCGCTTGCACCAAACTCGATGTCACTCTCGGGAGCACGGCGTATCGTTCTTGTCGCTTACAACGCGGATCGAGGCACTATCGATTTCCGACACTACTTGATCACCGTAAAACCTTATGGCGTTTCCAAACGCGTCCGGCGCGTCCTGGAAGGAGCCAAGAAATCCACAAAAGCGTCGACGACCGGCGTTCTCGATCTCGGAAACGAAAAGGACATTGCGGATTTCTTACTCAGAAAAAGGGGCGAGCCGGGACCTGCCAGCGAAGGAGGGTACGAATCGGCTGCCTCCGCATCGAGCGCTGCGGGAGACGATGGAGACGCGGTCTCGTTAGCGGACGATTATGTGGGAAGAAACAACAAGAAAGGGCAAAAGAAGGCGGTGAAGCTGGACGAGGTGGGGCCCAGGATGGAGCTTAGACTTGTCAAGATTACGGAGGGAGTACCTGGGAGGGAGGGTGCGGTCATGTACCACGAATTCGGTAAGCACCTCTCGAGTGGTCAGTGGATCGCGTTTCGAACGACTGTTTCAGTGAAAAAGACAAAAGCGGAGGCCTCCGCGCTCAAATCGTCGCATGCGGCGAAGGAAAAGTTGAGGAAGCAACGAAGAGTGGAGCAGGAAGAAAATGTTCGACGGAAAAAGGAAGCAAAGGAAAAAGGATCGAAAGAAGAGGCTCCCGATGAACAAATGGACGCCAGTGGAGACGAAGAGGACTACGAAGAGGATGACCCTGGGTGGGACGAAGAGGAAGAAATCAGCGACGTGAATGATGACGATTCTATTGATTCCGAGCAGGAAAGTGAAGATGAGCCTGAGCAGCCACCACCACCGAAGAGGGCCAAAGTCTCAGTAAAGCGGTGATATTCTAGTAGCTTGTACTGATGTAGTACCGCACTGAGCAAAGCGTTGAACATGTTGGGTATTAGGAAATCACGTTGGAGGAGCAATGGCACTCTCTCTAACATCGGGACCAAACAAACCGCTGAATGCCCCCTCTAGTCTCATCTTCACCCCCTCCCAATCATCCAAGGCAGGTCGTACATCAAGATAAAATGAAACGTTTGAGGGATCGGTAGCACGCCCAGTGTAAAAGTCGATGACATAGCGGATCTTGGTACCGCAGCGATCCACGACCCAGTCGTGGCGGTCAAAAGGTGCAGAATAACTGGTAGACAAACAGAAATTCCATGAGCCCCGCCTGAGGGATCGGAAAAAACGCCTACCCAAGAAGCGTCATAAACCTGGCTTTGGGGCTGATGTCGTTGGGTCTGCCCTTGAAGTTGACCAGCTTGACACCACCACACTTGTCTCCACCTCTGCCAGCTTCCCATTTCATGACCTCGGACCAGGCGCGCTCGTTTACAGCGTTATGGATGGGTACGATGGTCTTCATGTCTGAAGTGTGCGGGTTGTGGTTCTTGCGAGTCATGGCTGCGAAGAACTGAGCCTCGGAAGGATACACCCAATTAGCCTCGGGTGTTCGCGGTATTGACGAGACCTGGCGATCCACGGACAACGACGGTGGGCTCGAGTTAGACGCGTTCTTCGGCGAGAACAGGGTGGACCAAGTGGAGCGCGCACTTGATCCTACTGGACAGCTGTCTCCCGAATGATGCTGACCTTGGTCATGGTCTACCGGACATTTGTCCGTCATCGCACTGATCGCAGAGCAGATACAAAATTAGTGATTACGTCATCACCTATTCTGATCCACCGGTTAACCGGCTGTAAGCTTGTACTCTGATACCCCAATGAGTACAAGTTCACCGAGCAAGTGTTTCATACACTTGTACTCCTCCCCACACCATCATTTTCTCCGAAATGCCATCCTCGGAGTCCGTCTTCTCCACCCCCTTGACTAGGTTGTTCAAGGTCAATCACCCGATCATGCTGGCCGGAATGAACGTCGCCGCTGGTCCAAAGTTGGCAGCAACTGTGACCAACTCTGGTGGAATTGGGGTCATTGGTGGTGTTCGCCAAACCCCAAAGGTACTCAAGCAGTCCATCGACGAACTGAAGTCCCATCTCGAGAACAAAGATGCACCTTTCGGTGTCGATCTACTCCTGCCTCAGATAGGCGGAAGTGCGAGGAAGACCAATGTAGGCTTATGTTTGCGACGTTGTCCACGTGTCACTTATTCATCTCGTTTTCGCAGTATGATTATACTAATGGTCAGCTGAACGAGCTCCTTGACGTCATCATCGACAGCAAGGCAGCCTTGTTCGTCAGTGCAGTCGGCGTTCCCCCCAAGGCCGCCGTGGATAAACTCCACGCAGCTGGTATACCTGTAATGAAGTAAGTCACCATCTCTCACTGAGTGAATCATACTAACAATTCTATTGATGTAGCATGGTTGGGCATCCGAAGGTGCGTTGGTGATATACCTGCCGTCCATAGTTCTTACCCGTTCAGTAGCATGTCAGCAAAGCACTCGCCCAAGGTTTGTCTGCTCACTTCGTATTTGGAACGTTTTTGATGATGCCCTATGCCTCAGGTGTGGACATCATTTGTGCGCAAGGGGGTGAAGGCGGAGGTCACACGGGAGAAATTCCGTTTTCTATCCTCACTCCCGCCGTTGTCGATATATGCAAGAATGCTATTAGTCCATTGACAGGCGAACCTATCGTTGTTGTTGCCGCAGGAGGAATTGCAGATGGCCGTGGTCTTGCAGCTGCTCTTTCGTAAGGATCTTCTGCGTTGCTTTCGCACAGTAACTAAAAATGTCCAGGTATGGAGCGGCTGGTGTTTGGGTAGGAACACGTTTCGTTGCCAGCGAGGAAGCCGGGGCTCCTCCGATGCACAAGAAACTTGTGCTCACCGCTGGATATGATGATACCATTCGAACTCTTATCTACTCTGGCCGACCAATGAATGTCCGAAAGACACCATATGTCGCTGATTGGGAGTCTCAGCGGAAACAAGAGATGGCAACACTCGTGTCTCAAGGGAAAATACCTCACGAAGTTGAATTAGAGCAGCACCCAGACAAGTCACCTGAGGGGCGGATGTGTAAGCCCGCAGCATTCATCTTTCGTCTTGACATTTTTATCATTGTTTTATCAGGGCTTATGGGGAAAGTCGCCGGTTCTATTAATGTTGGTTTCCTTCTATTCCCATGGTTGATACAAATGCTAACTCAGTCTCATCATAGGAAATCAAGTCTGCAAAGTCCATGTACGATCACTGCTTCGAGCGTGTGTATTCGCGAATGCTGACGACCAACTTTTAGTGTTGACGAGATGCTCTCGCAAGCGGCTTCAAGTCTGACAACCGCGTCGGATCTGATGGTCTTTAAAGCCAGGCTATGAATAACCACCATCCCAGACTCCGGCAAAGAGGCCTAAATAATATTAGGCTCTTATCGCTTAGCCTGGGAAGACTTTCACCAAGAGCCTGAGGTGTTCGTGTGATTCGTGGGATAAGCCTTGTTAGTTATCGTCCGACATGACGGTCACTGTCCCCCAGCTCGATCTCCTCGCAGCTATCGCTATCTTAGCTACTGGACTTTTAATTGGCGTACTCTCTGGAGTTCCAGCACAAAGCATAACCAGGCTCTACCAATGGTTGATACGGCCGGTCTTGTCCGGCGGCAAGAAAAGGCTTCCCGACTACTCGAAGCTCACCGGATTTCCTGCTCCCAAACCAATTTATCATTTCGACATCGATAGCGCGAAGCCACGTCCATACAGACCGTTTCGATGGGGGTATCATCAGACCATGTGTAGGTCGTCCAGTCGATGCAATGCTCGCGGCAGACACTGAGTGTTTCAATGGAGCTCTCAAGAAGCTCGAGCCCGATTGGTGGATCGAGCTCGAATCCACCTATCGCGAACGCATCGATCAACGGAAGAAGCTGTACGCAAAGCACGGAAGGTTGATCATCGACGAGCTTCCCGGAAGTCAAGAAGCGTCGAGGGAATGCATGGAGATGGTCGTTCAGTATATTTGCCAGCGATACCCGAATCAGTTTCGCTACGATGACTGGACGGGGGTGTTCTCCAACGACATCCTCGGGATCAAGGTCAACATCAGCGGCGTTCACCCGCTCGTCTTTCTCCACGAACACGTGCCGGAGGACTTTTTGATCACGCAAGAAGATCCTGAGACGGGTCTATACGTCCTGCGAGCTGGGGTTGCATGCTCAGCCGTTGGCTGGAACATCAGTCAAAAGATAGGAAAGCCGTTGCACCAGATTCACGGTCCTATTCCAGATTACAAGAAGATGGCTTTCTCCATGGATAGGTGATTACTGATTCGATCACCTGGCAACTCATCCTTACCACCTCGACCAGGTTCTTCTCGAAAATGCCCTGCGATAAGCCCATTCAACGTGGTTCTTGGGGCTTCGAGGTCGGAGAACCCCTGTTTTTGCAGACGGGCGAACCAGAGTGGGGTCATCGTCAGACACAAGATCCTAACCTCGCGCTCTCCAACATATGCTTGCGCGTCGACTGGCAAACATTACGCCGCTTGCCCAAATCCCGTGCCATTGTTTTCAACTTCAAAGCGCTTTTCACACCGATCACGGATTTCCGGCGGGAGCCTTACATTCCCAAGCTTGTCCTCAAAGTATTGCTGGAAGGAAAGAAGTCAATCATGGAATACAAGGGCACGTGGCATGTCGAGCACAAGGTGATACCTGCTCTCAGAGAGTGGGCGAGAGAGCAGGAGGAAAGCGGATTGGTTCCGAAAAACTGGGAAGAGAGAACGCTAAACGAGGATCCATTTTATCCAGGGTGGAAGGATCACTATCCGATGCATGCGTAGGTTATAACACACATTGTACTATATCATTCTTCTCCCATCAATTCAGCAAGTTCGCGTTCTTCCTCCTCCGTCAATTCACTTTCCGGTGCATTTCCGGTAGGTTCTGGAACAGGGGAAATCACGACTGGCTCTGCTCTGCCGACGGGATTCTTGAGCGTGGAAGTGGCGAGCTCTGTTGAAGCTCAATGCAGATGGGTCTTTCGCCACAAGGATCGTACTTACCACTAAAGCGCCACTTGCGTATGGTCCCATCCAGACTAGTAGAGACGATCCACGGTTCGATTTTGGTCTGCCCAGCTTCATTTTTGCTCGTCCGCATCCAGAGTCTTACGGCCGTCACATCATGCCAATGAGCATCGATCTCCCCCAGAACCTCGGGTTCGGATATGCTAGACAGGTCGTATAAACGAATCACATCCCCATAAGCACTCACGACGTAGGGTTCTGCGAGGGGTGGGAGGGAAAGTGGGAGAACGGTACGAACGGGACGCGGATGGACGAGCGGAGGAGCTGGCCTGGTCAATGTCGAATCGGGAGGATAGGAAGTAATCTGGACGGTCTCGTCGGCAGAAGCTATAGAAATAAGTGGTCAGAGATGCGAAACCAGGAGATAACTACTCGAGATTACCTGTCCAAATTTGACCGGCTCTATAGTGAATCTCTGTGACTCCCGTTCGATGATAGTTCAACGTGTCTTGAAGTTCGCTGCGCCATCGCGGGTTAGGGCCGGATTCCCTTTCGAGCTTCCATATCATGATGACGCCCATTGTATCCGCCGTCAACAACGTGACCGATGTTTCAGAATGAGCAACGCCAGTCAAACATTCGACAGGGCGGCTGTGCGCGGAGACGGATCCGGCAGACGTTATTTTTCCCTCCTTGATACCAGCAAGGTTCCTACGTGCCAGCTCGTTGGAATGGGGACCTAGAAATGAATGGAGGCGCACCAAAATCGGATTAATTTATCTGAACCGCTTGATACCAGAAGTCTAGCGATGGGCAGCACGAACAAGCTCTTGATGAAATCGTCATGAGCGGGGGCGGAACATATCAACGCTTTCGTCTATGACAATCAAGATGCTAGTCCAACAGCGCGAACGGAACACACGGACATTTGTGTTCCAAAATTTGATTGACTAATGGATCTACCTCAGTGCCAACACGACAGACGGGCGAGACGTTTGACTCGCCTTGTCCCAGGACCCAGTGATGAGGACTCGACCGGAAGCAGAAGATGGGTCAGGCTTGAAGAAGGCCAGACAAGTGACGGGCGCGGTGTGACCTCTGTATATTTGCAAGGTGCGACCTGACTGGTGTTGGGAATTGGCGGGGCGTTCAGCGAGAGAGACGACGTTGGCTCCTTGCCTCTAGGTCAATCTTCTTGGCCACGTGCGTGTTTTCAGCTATCCAAGCCGCACTGCCTTCGATGTGTATATCCAACGCTTTACCGGCCAACTGGATCGGTAAACCAAGGTCCTTGATTCTCTCTGATTTTTTTCGGCGTGCCTGTAACACGCTCTGGGAAGTATCGTGGATATGTGCAAGAAGCAACGCACCTCGTTGATCACGAGCTCTGCTTCTGCTCTAAGCAGGACTGTGTTGTCCATGATGTCGCTTGGAAGTCGTGGTCGTTGGCAGACAAGTAGCGGCTAGATTGGCGTCCAGCAGGTAAATGGCCTGGATTCGCTACAGTATGTAACGGGTCTGCAAGCAACTTGTACTGTCACGGCGTTGACGGACTTGGAGGTAAAGGGTTCGGGTGATGTCACGGTCTAGTCGTTTCCTACAAATCTAATCTAATCTTTTGAATCACCGCCACGTCCCATGAGCAAACGTCTCGCATCCTTCAAAGGCCCCTCGACGCCCACGTCTTCCCCAGTTCTCCAACCTCAACAGCCTGTCATCCCTTCCTCTCCATCCCGGAGCTCTTCCGAGTCTACAGTCCACCGGAAGCTTCGGACGCTACTCCAAGAACTACGCTCGATATCGCAGACATGGGACGACATCATCCTCGTCGACGGCCTCAAGGCTGCGCGCACGTTGGTAGATGCGAGAACTGAGCTTGAGTTCGTAGGCCACCGTCTATTTCGTGCCAGTGCTACTATAGTCTCATGCGTCACCCCCCTCGCCGTGTTAGCAACTCCCTTGCTCTACTACCACCGAATAGCCAGCCACGCTCCGAGATCGTTGGACCCAAGCTCGAGATTATGGATAAGAACATAGCCCAGCTCGACGCGGTAGCTGCTAAACTCGTAAGGTTCGAGTCTGTCAAATGGAGGCCATTGTCATACAATATTTCCCAGCAAAAGCAGTTGCGACGCATGAGCACGGTGCTAGACAATTTGGAAGCATTGTACCACGAAGCTCAGAGGACGAAAGGTGCTAGGTGGTGCCAGGAGGAAGCGCTCTGGATCTCGTGGCCACTCGAGAAATTTGGTGCGCTATCAGTTTAGTACATGGTTTCCTTGTCACATTGACTGGCATTACACAGTCAAGTCCATGGCTGACGTTGAACCACCGTATCATCGGTCCCTCGTTCTCATCAAGGACATCATAGACAAACTACGGACTCACTCCGTCACGTTCGAGGTGTCCAGAGACGCCATCTCTCAGTGGGTCGAGCAGCCGTATCTCATCGATGATGGGTGGGATGCTAAATGGGAAGATCTTTGTGCAGTCGAGATAGAAAAATGGGATGCAAAATAAGACAATACAGGGATAGAAAGTACGACAGAGTTCCTACAAATCATCGTCTGATATTTGGATCTCATCCGCATTGGCTTCCTGAACTGGCTCTGCCTCCGTTTCTTCCGCTGCAGGGACCGCCGTCTTCTTGGCAGCGACGAAAGATGGCCCCTTCGTCGCGCCAGCTTGCTCAGCAGCTGCCATTGCATCAGTTGGTGGAGTGTCAGATTCCGCAGGCGTTCCATTTTGCTTGGCTGATAGGGTCTGTGCAGCGAGATAGGATGCTTCCGTGTTAAACTGGGCTTGAACGCTCCGTTTGATCCGTAACATCTCTCGGAAGGTGTCTTCAGAGCCAGTTTCGATCTCGAAACTGTTCCACTCTGCCCAGAATTTGGGGTTGACCCGCGGGTCGCAGAATTGTGAGGCATGGGCATATATGGCACGAGCGCGGTCAATTTCCCCGAGTTTGCGCTCGAGAGCGGCGAATCGTAGACACATTTCTGCGGTTTGCTTGTCCGGCAGAACTTCCAGTGCCCGTTCGTATATGGGTCGCGTGGCAGGCAGGCCATAGTTTGCCGTAGCTTTGGCAATGTATACAGTATACATCTGTCATATTTTAGTATTGTTCTGGCAGATAGGAAATGGCGCATACCTCGAACTTGTCTTCATCAGCGACTACTTGCGCAGCTCGCTCGTAGATAGACATGGCGCGCTTTGCTAAACCATGATCTTCCTCGAGCTGTCCGTACATAAGGAACAATGGCTTGCAAGCTTTTGGGGGACATTTCTCCAGCGCTTGTTCAAAGAGGTCGCGCGCTCGCTCCAGTTTCGAGCCTCCCTGAAGAGAGTATTAAGGTGAGTTCGAAAGCATTACTGGGTTGACCTACATAGCGTTTTACGAATTTGGACAAATATATGTTCCAAATTTCGAATGAGATAGGGAACGTAAAGAGCTCCGTCCCGCGCTCGTATATCTACCAGTCAAAGATTATTGCAGGGTATTCAAGGGTATTGTGAGAACAGCTTACTCTGAAGCTGTCTTCCCAGTACTGGTTCTCCTCAAGGAAAGCGGCATAATTAACTATGATTTGCGCATTCGCGATTTTGAGTTCCATGATCTTCTCATACACGGCTTTTGTTGAATCGACGACGCCAATCGACTCTTCCAAATCAACATAGAATGACCAAAGTTTCAATGACTTGAATAGCCGCGCTTGGACTGGAAGGGACTGAGAGGACGAGTCAGTACCTTGACCAGATAATGGAAATTGACATACGTGATCGTGGTAACTGATTTTTGTGTTCTTTGGTATGGCAGCCGCTCGCTGCATAACACGGGCAGCCTCGTTGTAATTTCTACGTGTTATTAGTACGTCTCGGGAATGTCGGTCAAGTAGAGCCTTACTCATGACGGAGTTCCATCTCTGACCATTCACACCAAATCTCTGCAAGATCCTCGACGTTCTTGAAGTTGACCTTTGATGCCTTTTCAAGGATTTTGCGAGCGCTATCCAGATCAGGCTCCGCTGTGCCAGATATACCACCATCTTCGTAGAACCTGGCGAAGTTGACATAGAGGCGGTGTAAATTAGCCGTTGCTTTGCGAGGATGGATGGTTTCCAGTGCTTTTGTGTAAGTCTCAGCCACCTAGTGATTGGTTAGTACGAGTGAGATGAAGATATCACGGATTCGCACCCGCTCGTCATCTTCACCCCACAAAGCTACCCTCTTCTCCCATTCCTGTACGTCGTTTGGATTTCGCCTCAACAGGACATCGTTGAGAAGGAATGGTCTTCGATCCATCAATGCCTCGAATTCCTTCATTTTTGCATCCAGTTCGCGCTCATTCTCTTTTACATCATCCTCATCCTCATCTTCATCTGGCTCTTCCAAGTTCGCCATCATCGCGCTAAGGAGCGACTCGGTGAACTGTACGTACGCATCGAAGATCTGGGTGAAGTCCCTGACTGTGAAAACCGATGCGATGCCGGTTTCGAACGTGCTGATCGCACGATCGAACTCGCCACGCTTGATCCAGTAGGTCGCGAGTCCACTCCATAGACGGCCAGCTTGGTCCTTGTAGACATCAATACCGTCCTTGTGGAGTACGTGCTCGATATTCAGCTTTCGCTTGCTGAGAGGATCCTCGTCCTCGTCGTAGGGAAGTGGCTTTCCTCCTGCTGAGAGATGCACTGCTGGGCCGGCGACACGAATGAGCTGACCGTCAACCGATGCAGATTCTTGGGAACGGTTGCTCTGAGCTTGGGCTTCGGCCTTTGCATATGCCTCGTTCGATCGCACAGTGTCGTTTACATCGAGACCAACGTCTTCAGAGAAGCGTTCCACGACGTCGATGAAATCACCGAGTAGCTGGAACGGACTCTTGCCTTCTGGGCTGACATATTCACCCCGTGCCGCTTTCCTTGCCAGGGACAACAAAAGCTTGGCAGCTTCCAATGGTCTGGGAGTGGAGGTGGTGGGGGAAAGGAGGATGGAGGCGTAGTGTTCGGTCAAGCTTGGATCGACAGCAAGGTAACGGCGGTACACCGAGACAGTGGTAACACCACCTTTACCCTCGGCCCAAAGTAGATATCTGACCCAGACACGAGAATGCAAGGAAGGTGGCAATGTGCGTAGTGCACGATCGAACGTTCGGCGAGCATGGGTATGCGAGAGCACGGGAGGACAGAGTGGATGGGAGAAAAGAGAGAAGTACATGAGCCAGAGACGTGGAAGCTACATAGTTGCACTTAGCACAACTAACGGACAGGTCAAACGAATGAACGAGCGTACCTTTGG
Source organism: Leccinum boreale (assembly GCA_038092235.1). NCBI lineage: Eukaryota > Fungi > Basidiomycota > Agaricomycetes > Boletales > Boletaceae > Leccinum > Leccinum boreale. The sequence goes on from JBBPPX010000174.1 coordinate 39,999, forward strand.
CAGCCACATCAGGGCACGCTCGTATGTTGCGACAAGAGATTTCCATTCCTCCCATCCGACGACACCATCGAGCCCGTCCTCCCACTCTTCTGTGTACCCCTTCTCCTCCTCCAGCGCTTCCCTCATTTCAGGGAACTTTTTCCTCCCGCCTGCTTGTTTCTTGTGCACCAGTTTTCCCAGGACGTAGGACATCCTCATTTGTAGATATGCCTTCCATAGCTTGAAGGATCCGGGGAATTGGGCGAGGGCAGCTTCGTATATGTACGTCAGACATTGCAAGGAGCGTCGTGCAAGCGGAGTCTCGAGGGGTCCGAGCAGTCGGGCACTCTCGTCAGACGAGGTGTTTGCGCGCCGTTCTTCCTTGAGCAACGCGTTGAACGCGTCTTTGGTGTTTTGTATGGCAGTCCACCATGCGCGAAACGAGGAAGGATTTCGGAGGAGGTCTTCTTCGCGGTGGAGGTCCTGGACGGTAAGAATGTATGGATGGGTCGTTGGCGTCGGGATGGGCAGCGTCAAAGGGAAGTGAGCAGAGAAACTCTCCAGCGAGGGCATTTTGCAGGTCCAACAATATTTTTATTTATTTTTGCGCCTCTTCGGTCGGATAAGTCACTTGCACTTCGACCATGGTAAGGCTCATTAATTCAAGTTGTTCCTTTGTACCCTCGTCAATGTCTGTGTCGTGTAGCACAACGTCAAGCGTGGCCAGCAGTCACAAGAGGCGATCAAGGCAAGGAAGGAACGCGAGAGTTCACAGATCACCCAGTATATTGCAATAACGGACAATGTACTCTCTCGCGTACGTCACCCCGCCCAGGTATCAGCTTGTGTCTCAGTCCCCCGCAGAAAAAGGCACGCGATTGGAGTCAGGATGCGTTCGATCTAACCGGACACCTGCTCGAACTTAACCCGGAATTCTACACTGTCTGGAACTATCGTCGAAACATCATGCTCAATGGGATATTCCCTCAAAGGTCAGCAGCTCTCGTTTGCTCCATTCACTAATGTATAAATCGATTATCAGCACCCCCGAAGATATCCATAATCTACTCGCTAATGAGTTGGCGATGACGATGGAAGCTCTGCGAGAACATCCCAAGATATACTGGATATGGAATCACCGTCGGTGGTGCCTGGAGCAAATTCCAGATGGGCCAATGGTTGACGGCGAGCCATCCTTGCAATGGCGGAGGGCAATCTGGAAGAGGGAGCTGGCCGTCGTCGAGAAGCTGCTCGATGCAGACGCACGAAATTGTGAGCTTACACACACAGGATCACTTATGCATCTTACACCTCTTAGTCATGGCCTGGGGTTACCGCAGATATGTTTTGGCGAGTATACCGGATCAGCGACCTTTAACAACTGAGCTGGCATATACCACACGCAAGATCAGCGCAAGCTTCTCTAATTTCAGCGCATGGCACCAACGTTCGAAAGTTTACTCCTCACTATGGAATACGGGCCAATTAGATCCCAATACCTCACGAGAGGAGGGTATGTGTTTACTTTCATCCAACGTTCCGTGGCCTTGACTTGCACGCAAAGAATTTGATCTCGTACACAATGCACTGTTCACTGATCCCGATGACCAGAGTGCTTGGATCTATCACAGGTGGTTGATAGGATCGGGTGCGTATAGTTTATATCGGTCTCGCTGCACACCCATCTCATTACCAATTCACAGGAAAGAACGAGCAGCAGCTTCGACAGGAGATTGCTGTCATCGAAGAATTATTGAGCGAGCAGCCGGATAGCAAGTGTAAGTCCGTCTGCCAATCTTGATTCTGTCCTTGTTAAATCACATCCCAGGGTGCATGGAATCGTTGGTGTACTACAGCCGATTGTTACTGAGAAAGTATTGTCCCGAATCAGAGGACATCAGGCAAAAATGTTTTAACTTTCTGCAACAACTGGAACGGCTCGATAGTCCTCGGAGATCGAGATACCAAGAAATAGGTGAGCGGTTATGGAACGCACTGGGCCTAGTATTCACACCGTGGGGCGATTCACAGCTCAACAAATCAGAGACGAGTGCATTGCTAATCGTGTACAACAGTGATAATGTTAATTTTTCTGCTCCGGCAACCCACTGTACATGGATATGCCCTTGACGATGAGATCACAAGTCTCTGAAAAGAGACTGGACAGCGTCAGCAGCGCTGTCCACGCTTGCACTCATTGGGGCGACACCCCTAGATGTGCTACACGGTCAGCATCGAGTCGGAAGGCTCGATGAGGAGGTGCGTACGTTCATGGTTTGTCGAAGATCGAGTTGAAGTGGCGTTCGATGTGATGACGGTGGTTCGATCTGGCTGCGTCCAGTGGGCTTATACACCCGGAGCACTGTATGTCCCTGAGATGACTCTCGACCTTTCTAAGCGAGGTGCATGCGTCCGCGTGGGCGAGTTGATCCCGCCGTGCTTCGCATGCCATCAAGTGGCCAATGTAAGGGGGCGTATCCAGTCCCGCTTTGGGCACCCATCATCTTCTTTTCAATATCACAGCCTGAGCAAGATTCTTTCTCATCCCAGACATCACATGAATCAAAAGCCGAGTTCAGCCTTCTCCATCGTCGATTGTGCAACGGATCAGACGGTTATCTGGAGGGCTGTGGTATATTATACCCCACTTCCGGCAGACAGAAATGGTAGATTCGATTTCTCGCTCATCCAAGGTGCACTGTATATGCCCCCGCGCACTACAAACTACTGGTACAAGCTCTGTCAGTCGTCGTAAGCCAATCTCTCATGCTCCGTCGTTCCTAACCACCCTCCTTGTCCTTGCGGAGTTTCTCCACAAACACAAAGGTGAGAACGACGAGATCCAGCATGTACTCCACGCTCGGATCGACATCCAGTCGAGCCTTCCGTCTGGGTCCGATTATTCCCAGCGTACCTTTGTGGTATTGAGCGACCTCGGTTCGAGTTTCGTCGTCTCGTGTTAGCTGGAAATACACAATCTCTCAATTCACATCCTGCCAAATCGCCGTAGTGAAGTCTGCTCCACGCACCACTACTCCACGAGCTTTGGGCATATCCCACCTATACGAGCAACCATCCAGTCCCGTAAACGTTCGCTGCCTATATGTACTATGTCATAGCACGACGAGCGAACGAAGCAAGAAACGACCCACCGTCTTGATATACCATGTGCAGGAAGGAACCCGTCGGACTGCATAGTCTCTCCGTTCAAGCGAAACGTCGACGAACCGATCATTCGCCATTCGATCTGCCCGATCTCGTTGAATCGGTCGCGCATGTCCATCAGGTCCTCGTTTGGATCGATCTTGTACAACGTCGTCGTGCCCGTACGCGTAACGCCGAGGTTCGGATGGGTCGTTTTGTATATCACTTGACCGCTTGGGTTGGTGAAGTTGACCTGGCGTACGCGGGAAGTGGATAACGTGAGCTGCATCGTTGTTGTTACTAGGGAGCCTAAAGCGAGATGGGCCGCAACGACCCTCTCTTATCAGTCTACGCATCACCTCGAGGTCGTTCCTGAAGCTTGGACATGAATGTATATAGTGGAGCGGCGCACAGCTACGGATATGATTGAAATTCAGGGTTGAAGATACAGTACATTGACTCGGCCCGTCGGACCAGAGTGTGATCTGGGTTCGACATTCCGGGCCTGGAGTCTTTCACTGAGGCAGGGGAACACTGCATGACGGCTCATGCACTGATCAACTTCCTCAGGCAGCGGCTGGCTGCACCGATCATTGCGCAGCCTCGACCGTATTCCAAGTACTGTCGCTTTTGGACGCATTGGTCACCAGCCGTAGCGCGCTCTATGTATCGTTCTGCAACACGCTGTAAGTACTTATCAGCAAAACCGTCGTTACTACGAGGACGATTCCACGGGCCAGCCGGGCTTTCCGAAAGGGTTGCTCGCCTGCAGCATTCAATAAGCGACACTCGCACATTTTTGCTGACCCCGGACCAACTCAAAGTCGATGCATTACCAGAGTCATGCACCACTACCATGTACAAGAGGATTTCGCGATAGGTCAACTGGTAAGGGGAGATGGATTACTAGTACTCACCACTGGCAAAGGCTCTACTACCACATCACACCAAATAGACATATCTCTAGAGGAGAGATTAAACGAACTTAGTTCATCGAGTGAACATTTGCACAGCACGTCAGGTTCGAAAAGTACTCACTTGAAAATAATCAGATCAAAGAAACCATCGGAAGCTTGCAAGTCATGACAGAGAATCTCGCGCCGGGGAAATTGATAATCATCAAGAAGGGCGGGTGAGAAAAGCATGTCCAGGGATATGGGTAATATGGATTTCATTCGGGCTATTGTTGGCGCAATGAAATTTTCAACCAGATGCCGATGATCGGCTTGTGCCAAGAAAAATGGTCAGTTCAGGTTCAGACTTCAGACTAACATCGGAATGAAAGCAAACACCACACACCATTCACAGGGGCGCGTAAGATGTTGGCTAACTGCCACGAGGTATAAGCAGGCATTTTACTGATGGAGGTGCGAAGCCCGAGCCCAGCAATCAGAATGAGGAGGTACACAGAGCCTCCCCCAACTAGCATAGCAAATTTACTCCCCATAGTGTTCCAGGCGGTGAACGTTCGAAGTTCAGGCTTGTATGGATGACTCTTCAGTTCCTGACGCCAGATCTTGACAAGGGACGGACGTAGCCTGCAATGCAGAGACATCATCACCACTGGAACAATGATTGCAGGTCCTAAGACTGCCACTCACTTCTGACACTTTGCTCCAATCTGAATCAGATTCATCATCCACAGAAAATTGACGCTAACATTCTTTGCGGTCAGCCGAGTGCAACGGAACACAAGGGAAGAGAGGGTTTCATCATGGAATGAAGTTTGGTCCTGTTCCAATGACTTTGCGATCATTGCAACCCAACCCCTGACGTCATGCGTTGATGAATCCCAGTGTGCAGCAGCCAGTTCTGCAAGAACGGTATCCACTCTTGGTGAAGAGGAAACACAGGGATCGTCATGGAACGAATACATGTTGTGTGGAAGCTGATCGGGGGGGAGGGGACCTCGATTGCATTCACCACCACCATTGGGGTGGATCGGGGTCCGTAGTGGCTCACCAGTGCCCGGAGCAGCTTCAAGTTGAGGACGGTTAGTATCGGAAAAATCAGTGTGTTGAGACAGTTGAGGCTGACTCGGCTGAGGGCTTCTAGCTGATGATGTCATGTTTCATGAATTGGGGGTAATACGAGGTTAAGAGATGGCTTACTTCTCAGCGTTGAACCTCTTTCAGTCGGGGATGCCGTGGATGTAAGTGGCCGAACGGGATGTATTGTCTTCAAGAGGAGTGGGGCATTCACTGACCCTGGACCGGAAAGCAGACACAACCTGATTGTCACTATAGTCAATGAACAGGGCTGGGGATGGAAGCCTGACGGGCATGCCATCCGAAAGATCTTGTGGCGCATCAGATGAAGTGGAGCAGGCAAGCTCAGGCTGGACCGATGCCTATGCCAACTTGTTATTAGTAGTAGAAGGGAAACACAGAAACACTCTATGAATGCCATACCTGGGCAGTAGCATGCACCCATGCCTCCATCGCCGCAACGGTGGGTTGCAAGTGGGCAGGAAGGAGAGAACAATCGTCGAGAAGGCGGAAGCATTCTACCACCGCCGTGACATCGATCCGAGGGAGGGTAATTTCCACGCGGTCATCCAATTGAATGACCATGTCTGCTGAGTCGAGCTCGGAAACAAATTGAACAATTTACCGATCAAGCTAGTCCTAATTCGGGTGATCAAGAATTGGGCCAGGCACCGGGATCAACCGTGCAAGTTAAAAATCGAATCAAGTGGATTGCAAGAGAAAACCAGCCAATTACACCAACAACTACATTGTGGTGAACCCATCATGTACGATCGAACGTAAGACAACAGATGAAGCGATTGCAAAAAAGTGAAAAGTCGTATCAAGCACGTCATGAACCTAGCATGACAACAAAACAAGGTCGTGGGACGACGTCAACATCGAGTACTAGTATGGTAGAGCGAAAAAAAAGGAGTAGGGGGTCGTCTTGTTCGTTTAGATTTTTTTTGTCATTTCTATCTCAATCTTCCTTCCGAATCTTGGGATTTTTTTAGTGGACACAAAACAGAATTGGATCCTAGATTTGTTTCCGGGCGAGAGTGTCTTGTATGTCGGTAATCGTTCTGGCTGAATCCATCAATTGAGGTCCACCAGGGAGGATCGCCAGACGTTGTTTCGTGGTGTTCAACATGGATTTCACACTGGGAACAACCCGCGCAATGTACGGCGAGATGAGAGGTTCCTGAAAAAGAGACCGCGTTGAGATGATTGCACGTCACGAGGGGTCAACGAATGACATACGTTGACGTTCAAAACAGTAGCTGCCCTCTGGAGCCACCATAGCGCAGACTTGAAAGATTCATCAATGGGCGGCGTCTCCCCCACGATGCCAGCGAGCTATTCGGTGGGGTAAAAAAAAGGGACCCCACAGCAGTACAAAGGAGGATCGCACGTACCCGGTGTAATAACGTAAGAATAACAGCTTGAGACAGTGGTCCGGGTCCACTAAGAGGCATTACCATGTCCGGGTTCGATCGCGCCAACAGCTCTCGAAGCTGCTTCGGGTCCTGCGTGCCTAGCACTGCCAAGTAGGTGTCGTCCCACTCTTCAGTCTTAGCCGGAGGGGTACGTTGAGAAGCTGCAGGGAGAGGCGGTGGGGGCGGTGCGATGGGGTGTGAAGCTTGAGGAGCAGCGATGTTGGGAGAGGAGTACCACGAGCCATGGATCGGTGTTGCCTGCGTCTGCTGCGCAAAGCTGGCGAGAGGCTGCGTGGTGTAGGCCGACTGCGTGGTAGGCGGGAGGTTGGGCTGACGATGAAGCGACTGAGAAGGCATCGAGGAAATGCTAGACACCGGAGACGTGTTTTGGGGAAGTCGGTGATGAGGGTTCGTCGCATTCATGGTGAGGAACTTGACTTGGTCAGAAAGAACTCTGACAGAGTGTTCGAGATCCCTTATGAGCGACTGCAACGACCAGCGTGAGTAGAGATCGTCAGAGATAAGTACACAAAAGTACGAACCTCTTGGCTCCGCGCCGCCTCCGTCTGCCATGTCATCGAATCCTTCTTTACGTTCAATATTTCGGTCCTCATCTCGCGTAAGATGTCTTGGTGCATGGCGGAAGTCTGCTGAGAGTAGGCGGGCACAAACGTCTTTGAAACCGTGTCCTTGACATATCTCTCGATGAGGGGGTTCAAATTGGTAGAGAGTATGCTAGCAAAGTGGTTCGAAATGTCCGGCCTGAGCAAGAGCTTCTCGATCTCGACGGGGAGGTTCTGGCGACCGACATGGTCAGTCAGATCGGCCGCCACGCACATGCCACAGGAAGTAAACTCACGTTTTGTATGTACTCTGTCAGGCCTCGTCCGACATGCTCGTTGAGCGCCGACCGGACCTCGGTTCTCGTGATGTGCTCCAGAGCAGGAAGGACCGAGTTCTGAACCTCGGCCTTGACAGCCATTTCCACGACGCGCGTGGTATTCCTTGTGAGCTCCGTCGAGATCAGCTTGAGGATCTTCTCCTGCCGATTGATGTCCTCTGTTTGTTCCTGCGCCCGTGCCTCGTCGAAGCGTTGCTCTGACCGTGAATCAGGACAAACGAACATGAATGAAAAATGCTACTCACGCTGCTTGTCCATCTCCTTTGTGATCAGTCGCCCAATGCGTGTGTGGAGGTTCTCCTCGCTCTTTTTGATCTCCTTGGCGACAAGCTGAGCGACGCCAGAGTCACTGGTGGAACCCAAGTCAACCTTGGCACCCTTATCCTTGTCCCTAGCGTCCTCCCTATCTCTGAAGGCGACATTCTTTCCTTTGGCGCCTTTTCCTCTTGCCTCAGAACCACGTGCCTCCTCACGAGTCAACTCCGATTCAATATCTTCGGAAGGCGGTGTTCGCAATCTTCCAGGAGGAATGACAGGAGGGACCTGCTGCGGAACTAGTACGGGACCACTGATAACAGCAGGGGCCTGGCGGGCCGGTTTGACGTCGAGAGGCGCCGAAGGCGAGACCAGGGGTTGCGTATGTGTAGGAAATTTGGCAACAGCGCTGACGAGCGCGCTCTCGTACCATTCCTTGCGTACGAGAACCTGGTCGACGCCGGTGGAATGAACGGAAAATGCGACGAGCGCGAGTTCACCCGGTGGCACTTTAGCAGCGACGCATGCAGCATGAGCTTCGTCCCCAGTAGGATCGGCATCCGCGGAAAGAATGACAAAGTGGATGGTGGGCTTCGGTCCGAGGAACTCGACGACCTGTTCAAAGAAACCACCCCGCACGAGTTCGCCAGACGGTGAAGCAGAGACGTCGAACCCGATCTTCAACGCGATCAAACTGTCCCTGCGATTGTTGGCAACCCACAATGTCTGGATCCTCGAGTCGTAGTTGACGTGGCCAAACATGTCTGGGTCTTCTTTGGTACCGTTGACAAACTTAAGAGTGGAAAGCACGTTCTTTGAGATAACAGAGAGCAACTGGAAGACGGTGCCGTTCTTGCGGCCGATGATGATACCGTCATCAATAAAGGTCAACGAGGACGGAAGTTCGTCTCCACGGACGCGGAGTGTCCAAAACGGACTCTTGTCGTGAACGTTCCACAGCGTGAGAGTCGAATCCTCGGAAATCGTGGCCAGCGCAAAATGAGGAACGTCAAAGTCGAACGCAACCAGGCGCTGCGAGAGTACGTCAGTCAGTCAACCAAGGTAGGATTATGAGACGCTTACCGAAGGGATAGAGAAAACTTGGGAAATGCGGTTAAGTTCTACTTGCGGCAGAGGTTCGCCCCTGAATGTACGCGCAGCGTCAGCCAAGTCCAATAAATACATCCTGGTTTCGGAGGCGACGGCCAAAGTGTCTGCCTGTTTGGGATGCCATTTGACTGAGTGCAAAGGATCGGCGTCTGCGCTCGGCACGATACATAGCAGGAGCTGTCCACTGGATGTGAGATGTGTCAGCGTGAATGGACCACCAAAAAGCTGATGAGCACGTACGGGACGTCGTCGGTGATGACCTCGGGGAGTTCCCAGACAACAAAACCACCGTCCGAGGTCACCCCTGCGAGTCTGTTACCGTAGACGGCCATGTCGATGACTTGGGTTGCCGGCGCAAAAACAGTAGGCAGTTGCAATAGGGTGCGATCACCGCTAGAACGCGAAATGACCCGAACACGACCTCTGGTCATGGCGTAGGCGATCCAGTGGGTCGCGCCGATGGTGGTTCCAGGCAAAAAGATGGGGTCTTGCTTGACGAGCGCGATGGCGGTCGACTTGACTGCATCCCTGGCCGCCTGTATTTCATCAAGAGGCTGGGCCACGTCGAATACGATGGTCTGTGGCTGGGGACTGCGGGGGATTAGAGATTGAGCGCAACAAGAAAACGAGAGTGCGTACCTCGGGCTGGACTGAGGCTTGCTCTTGATGGGCTTGGGGCGAGCGTCATTCTTCCAGGTTGAGCGGGGGCCTGGGGAACCCTCCTTGTCCCTTCTGACCGGGGCGATATGTTGTCCGACGGGAGACTCTGTGGACCTACCCTGAATGCGCTGAGGCTGCTGTTGGACAGGGAGTTTGGGCGGGGACGCGCGAGGAGGAGAGGCACGACCAGGCGGCTTGGGTGGAAGAGGGGGCGGGGGCATAGGGCGAGATTGCTGCTGGGGGGGCCGTGTGTTCGGCTGGGCGGCCTCCACCTGGGAGTAATCGTCCGTTGTGTAAGGGTCGTAGGAAGGAGAAGGGGGTTGAGAAGAATAGGGCGGCTGGGCGCGAGTGAGTTGATCAATGAGGTTTTCGACCGATTTTCGCTTCGGATCGTTTAAGGAGCCGAGGGAAGCCGAGGTCCAAGAGTCCTCATTGGCGCTGGAGGAGCTGGGAGGAGCTGGCTTCTTCTTGACGGTGGCCGAGTTGGAAGCGAGGGCGTCGAAAGGGGAGACAAAGTCAAACATGGTGGACTTGCGCGGGGACGGCGGAGCGGGCTGCTGGGGCTGGGATACGGGGAGGGGCTGTGGGGGTGGAGGGAGGTCTCGCGGAGGCTCCTGGGGGACGTAAGTTTCTACGGGGTAGGGATCTTGCGGGGGCTGCTGAATGGGTGCAGGTGCGGGAGGAGCCAGGGCAGTGTGGTTGGAGGGGGATTCAGAGTAGTTTAATCTGGGTGCGGTACTGTGGGGGGAGTCAGCAAAGAAGTCGTCAAAGTAGTCCCAGGACGTCATGAGGGGGAGAAAACAGGGATCGAGGGAACGAGGAGTGGGGTAGAAAAGGGATAAGAGTGCCTCGTGTGTGCGGCGAGGCGTGTCAAGGAATAGAGATAGGACTCACCCTGCCATGAGCTGCTCGAGGAGAATCTTGCCTTGCGTCTCGCTCGAGTTAGATGGCGACTGCCCCGAGCGCTGTGAGGAGGCGGGGGGAGTAGGGATCTGCTGGTGACTCTGCGGGGGCGAGATGGCAGATATATGTGTGGGCATGGAGGTAGCTGCGGGATAGAGGAGGGAGAGGAGAGCGCTCTGCCTGTCAGAGGCGGATGAGGCGGGGATGCCGTGTGGCGAGGCGTCGGTGTCGGGCATGATTGGCGTTGCTGGCGCTGAGCTCTGATTTGGGAGAGGTGATGTGATGGAATGAAACAGAGCGTCGATTCGAGAAGAATTATCGTTGCTATCCATCATGAAGAAGGTGAGGAGGAGGAGAGGGAGAGGGAGGAGGAGGAGGAGAAGTTGGAGTCTCGACGAACTTGTTGAAACGTTGCACGCCTCGCTGATCACACGAGGCAATACACAGCCACACTAGTCCACAACATGTCCTCCTCCTCGACGTCCAAAGGTTGGCTCAACCTCGAAACAGCGGGCAACCTCGTGCCAGACAACCATTTCTTCGAGGGTGACTCTGCGTTCAAATTTCTGGGACTTACACGCACTCAGCGTCTCTATGGATTCGTCGGATGGTCAGTTTCTTTTCTTTCTGAGCTACAGCGCCTACTGACCCAGCGCAGTCTTATCGTCGGGTTTGCCCTCAGCCTCCTCGGTAGCATTCTGCTGTTTTTAGGACAGCTCAGCAGCTTCGCAAGTATGTCATTCAAGTTCCTATTTCTCATCATCAATCTCACGTTCTGTAGTTCTCTACACCATCGGTATTCTCATCTCCCTCGCAGGCACAGGTTTTCTCATCGGGGTACGTCATCACAGCCATTCTCTGTCCCTCCCCGCTCACGGCATGAATCTAGTTTGCGTCTCAGATCAAGATGGTAATTCTCGTTTGCGTGTTTGTTTTCCCTACTTACTCTTTCAAAGATGTTCAAAACTGTGCGCATACTCGCCACCGTCGTCTTTCTAGCCTCCATCGTACTCGTCTTCATCGGGGCCTTTGTATTGCACAACGAGGTTCGTCCCCTCGTTCATTTACCTCTTTGATTGTTCACACCCCTTCCGCAGATCCTCTGCATAAGTAAGTTTCCCTTCATACCCTCTTGTCTTTTGCTCATTCTCCTTTACAGTCTTTGTCGTCATAGAGTACCTCGCATACACCTGGTACTGTCTCTCCTACATTCCATACGCCCGCTCCGCCGTGCTAAAACTCGTCGGCCTTAACTAACATCTGTACTTATTCTTGAGCATGCATATACTTTCACCCCCTGAACGAGTTCTTCAGCTCTCGCAGCTTGTCCATCACATCAGACGCAGTGGAAACACCAGTCGCATTCCTGCACCCAAATTTAGATCACTCGGTCGTACCCGAGCTGACGCCACTCACTTGACCGCCTCGCTGTCCAGGCGCATGAACACGTTCCATTCCTTTTCGTCGCCAATAGTAGACAGCCCCGTCGTGATCTTGTTCTCTTCAACCAGCTTTCTCAGACGCTCTACGGCGGCGTTGCTAGGATCGATTGATTTGCCAAACGCAGCGCTCCCAGCCGTGTATTCATGTCCGTTGTACACGACCGTCTCGTCGGGCAACGTCCCCAGGTACGAGAGCGCAGCATGCATCTGCTTACCGTCGCCCTCGAAGAATCGGCCACAACCCCCTGAAACAAGTGTTCATCGTCTCATGCATGACCGCCACACACGTGCGCGCCTACCTTGAAAGAGCGTGTCGCCGGTAAAGACGCCGCCAGCCTGAGACTTGTCGGACTTGTCGGTGATATAGTAGCAGATCGAGTCCTGTGTGTGGCAGGGCGTCGAGAGACATCTACTCGAAGCTTGATCGTGCGCCGTGCAATACGCCAGTGAAAGGACAGCATACCTGACGTGAATGTTATCACCAATCACAAACTCGTCTTTGTCCTTGACCAGCTGGGTGAGAGCTGGCACTTGGTTGCTCCCGCCGTAGATGGGCACACGGGGGTACTTGGCAGCCTGAAACTAGAGTGTCAACGCGTGGGAGCCTGTCGCGGATGCAACACTACTGACAAAGGCCTGCGATGGTAGTGAGATGATGGGAGCAGGTGGATGACCGAGTAGAGACACACCTCGTTTCCGCCACTGTGATCGTTGTGATGGTGTGTCGTGATCGCGGCTATTATCGAAACTCCTAGCTTTTCAGCAGCCTCGGCTACCTTTGGGACGTCGTACGGGTCGACCGCTGCAGCCTTGTTGCAGCGCTCGTCGATGAGGAGGTAAGCATAATTATCTTGTCTGACGGGCACGGGAACGACTTTCATGATGGTGCGTGGTAGAGAAGAGAAAGGTAGTCGCATGAATCAAAGAGGCGCTGTCGCATAACAGAATTGATGTAACTGATCAGACTTCTGTTGGCAGCGCTGATGGAGATGTCTAGATGTCTTCCTTTGCCCCGTAAAACTCTTTGGCGATCCTTTCGTCTTCTTCTACCCTCCCCCCCCATGTTCAGACACCTCCCGGTGAGCCCTCCAAGTTGTCCCCCTCACGTCGTCTAGCTCACCCCTGTCCAGAAACGCCAGGGACCCTGTCGTGAATGTACCACTAGTACTAGTACTCTGGCTTTACCGGTTTCCTCTTCGGACAGATCTACGACCCCCCTCACGAACACTGATATCAGTACCACGACCTCCACAGCAACCTCAACCTCCTCTAGCTCAATCCCATCCTCCTTCAGCTCAACCCCAGTTCCTTCCTTCACTACATCCAACGTCGTCTTTTCGTCACAGCCCAGCTCGACGTCCTCATCACCCATGCCCTCGCCTACGAGCTCTACCGCCGCACTTACCACCGAGTCCACGCATGTCAATGCAGGTTCCATCGCCGGAGCCGTTGTCGGCGGCGTCGTGTTCCTCGCACTGGTTTTACTGAGCATCCTCCTCTACCTGCGCAACCGCAAACGCAAGCGTACACCGCCCTCGTCCGAGTTCATGAACTCACTCAGGCCCGGCGACCCGCCCGTGTTGCGTCTCGACTCGGGCGATGAGTACCCCCATGCGTTCCCCGAAAAATCCAACTTTGCGCACTATCCTACCGCTTTACAGCATCACGCATACGACGTGAAGATCCCGGAGGAGATAGTGACGATGTCAGACATACCCTCCCCGCTGCCGAGCATCCAAAACATGCCGCTCCATCCGCGGAGGTTTTCGTTACAACCACAGTCCCCACCGAAGCGTCATCGTCTCACTGGCAGCGTCGGGAGCTGGATGCAGGTTGTCTCGCGCGAGTCGTCGTCGTCGCCGACTCGAGACTCTGTCTTGCTCTTCGCACCGCGCTTTTCGTCGCAAGAGTCGTTTACACCTTCCGAGCCCATTTCACTTCAACCTTTACGTCGTCAACCAGATTAGATTATTATGTAATCATGTAAGAGTTGAAACTTGTGAATTTTTGTGACGTTGAACTGTTGTAATACATACTATGTTGGACCACTGCTCGATCTCGCACAAAGGTATGGATGTGACACTCCGAGCGGTCGTAGAAATCGTTTTTATTTTCTGAAGGGGGCGTCGTACTCTGGTCTCGCTCGTTCACACCCGACTTTGCCTGCTCACCGGTCAACTCTCTCGTCCGCGAAGCTCTCATCGAGGGCAGAACAGCAGAAGAAAAGTACGAAAAGGATGGATATGCAGTCAAATGGACGTTCTTCAACGACCTCGAGCTCATCTTCGTCGTACGTTCGTTCCAACATGACTCGCATGCTCTTGACCTCACCCCACCAGGTCACGTACCAGCGCATCTTGCAGCTCACATACGTCGAAGACCTCTTGACGGCCATGAAGGCGCTCTTCATCAAGCTTTTCGAACCCTTTCTCGCCACCTTCGTCGCATCGCTGCATGCCATGAACAACACCAAATCAGGCTCGGCTCCCTCTGTCCCTTGGAATTTCGCCAAGGCGTTCGAGGGCTGGGATAACATGTTTGACAAGCTGCTCAAGGGCATCGAAGAAAAGGCCGCACACGTAACCGTCCCAAGCAACGAGACGCTCGTGAATTCCGTACTCACGCGTTTACGTAGGAACGAAGGTCCCGCCTCCGGCCTGTCACTCATGCACAACAGACGGCTCGGGATCCCTCTTCGGACGATTTCAGTACGCGTACGTTCTCGATCTGACCTCTGGTTTTTATTGCTTTGGCGTACGCTTTCTCGCAGTACCCTCCGAGTCCCCGGATGTGCCTCAGGACGAGCAACAGATTGCGAGAAACGTTCAGGCGCTCAAAGATAGGTTGCGTGGTCGTGGGACTAGGCGCGGTGGGAGGGGAATGTCGCGCTTGGATTCAGGAAGCGGACGAGACACCCTTGCTGTGTCAGAGTGAGTCCTCCATGTTGAGTCGTCGCGCCATCTTGACCATCTTTCCCGTCCAGCACCGAGTCTACCAAGCGAAAAGCCAAGGCGAAAGCGGGACGAAAGTGGGGCGACGAGACCCCCAGCGAGACCGACATGGCGTCGCTCGACTTTAGCACCGACAAAGCGAATGGTAGCGCCAATGGACCCTCGACACTCGACTTGCAGAGTCTCGTCGACGAAGCATCTTTGGGAACGAGAACCAAGGACGGGATGTACGAGATCAAGGATTGGGACTTTGGTGCAAAGGGAAACGAAACGGACGATGTGATCGCGCGAGCGTTGCGATCAGATGCGTTGAAACAACCGTCTGCGAGCTCTCTGGGTTCGCTGGGATCCCTGTTTGCGCGTCTGACTGGTTCCAAGGTGCTGACCGACGACGACCTGAAGCCTGTGCTGGAAGGGATGAAGCAACATCTCATGAAGAAGAATGTCGCAAGAGAAATCGCGGACAAGGTATGTGAAGGCGTTGGAGAGAGCCTCGTTGGCAAAAAGGTTGGCGGTTTCCAAAGTATGTGCGTTGCGGGTGTGTGTGTTCGTTGGATTTACCTATCCTCTAGCTACGAATAATGCCGTTCGGGCGGCACTGTCGACTTCGTTGACGAGGATCCTCACGCCCAAGACCTCTACAGATCTACTGTTGTCCATCCGGACGAAGCTTTCCTCACCTCTCACCTCTTCTCAACAACGCACTCCCTATAGCATCGTGTTCGTCGGCGTCAACGGTGTCGGCAAGAGCACCAACCTGTCCAAAGTTTGCTTCTGGCTCATCCAGAATGGTTTGCGCGTCCTGATCGCTGCTTGCGACACCTTTCGGCAAGTATACGCGTTCCTCACACGTTCTTTTTTTCAACTGGGCTACGTACAGGAGTGGTGCTGTCGAACAACTCCGAGTTCACGTGCGCAACTTGAGCATGCTCGGGGTCGACGGCGCGACCAATAGCAAAGGACGCGTGGAGCTCTACGAGAAGGGGTATGGCAAAGATGCCGCAGGGATCGCAAGGGAAGCGATCGTGCACGGTCTGTTTTTCACGGGCGAAGTCTTTAGCTAAGGCTGACCCCCATGCATAGCGAAGGACAACGACTTTGACGTCGTGCTCATCGATACGGCTGGTCGCATGCAAGATAACGAGGTATGCCGTTGGACATTGTTGTCGTCTCATAGCGTCGTGCTCACGTCGATGCGCACATTAGCCGCTGATGAGGGCGTTGGCCAAGGTACCTCGGCCTTTGTCCTCTACTGCACATACGATGACACATTTTTTTTCGCAGCTCGTCTCCGTGAACACGCCAGACAAGATCCTCTTTGTCGGAGAGGCTTTGGTCGGCAACGAAGCCGTCGACCAGCTGACCAAGTTTGACCGCGCCTTGCGCGATTTCTCGGGCGCCTCGAGCAAGAGCCGCGGTATCGACGGCATGCTGATCACCAAGTGGGACACCGTCGACGACAAGGTACGTCCATCATGCGACGCAGCGGCGCAACCCGGCTAATCTGTGTGTGTTAGGTCGGTGCTGCGCTTTCGATGACCTACGTCACTGGACAGCCCATCATCTTTGTTGGCTGCGGACAGGTAAGTTGATTGCCGTGTTGTCTGTTTTGATATGGAGATGTGCTGACTGCGCACACGTAGACGTATACGGATTTGAGGCAGTTGAGGGTTTCGAACGTGGTGCAGGCTATTTTGAGCGAGTGAGCGGAGTTGCT
>JBBPPX010000175.1:0-56385 GCA_038092235.1 Leccinum boreale
ATCTTTGGAGTGGACAGGAACATGATTGACACTCATGGGAAGCTTGTCTATGGTTCTAATGGCAAGATTCTCAAAGATCGTGTCAAGATGTCAAATGGAAAACTTGCTAATGGTGAGCCCCAATCCTTTTACTTTGGACCCAGTGACTCTCGAGGACCCAAGGGGAACTTTAAAGGTATGGTTAATATATTGCAGGAGCAAGGATTTGTGAACATTGACAAAATTTGAGCGGAATGCAAAGGTTTCAAATGCCCAAAGAATACTGTTGGCATGCCAGTGTTGCAATGCTGTTGCCATCGCATCTTATTCGATCAGGCTGACTTTGTCAGTGTCAAATCATGCCTGGAGTATTTCTGTGAGGAACGAGGTTTCCAGGTAATTTTTCTGCCAAAATTCCATTGTGAACTGAACTTTATTGAGCAATGTTGGGGCTATGCAAAACGGAAATACCGCGAGTATCCCACCTCCACATCCGAAGCTGATCTGGAAAGGAACCTGATATTTGCACTAGACTCCGTCCCACTGGAGAGCATGTGACGGTGTGTGCAATTTTTCTCCTGTTATTTATTTATGCTGATGGCAATCACAATAGATATTCAACTCATTCTCTTCGGTTTATGGACGCCTACCGTAAAGGATTAAATGGCAAACAGGCTGCATTTGCTGCGAGAAAATACTGCGGTCACCGGACACTCCCTCTCAGCATGTTTGATGATCTCGAGCAAGCTGACATGCCTCTAGAGTCATCTGCAGTCTAGGTTCATCTTTTTATACATGCACATCCGACACACATCATACCTACAACTACTAGTTTTATTGTACCGTGACTTGCACTGGCCCAGGCAGCCTATCATATTGATCGCTTTACAGTTACATGATATACATTAGTAATCTAAACCTCAGGTTCTTTTTCCACCAAAATTGGATGTGTCACACCAAAGTCACACCACATGACATTGGTAGAGTATGAATGAGCCCTATCTTACACTATTGGCTGATATATCTTGTACCATACTATATACCACAACATGTACAAATATGTGTCGTAGTATATATACTGGGCCTACTACCTGACCCTAGAATATCAGGTCACTTTCACTCCTAATTAGTGATTGATACCTTGTCTTAGCTTCATAGCTCAACTCATACTTTCCTAGTAAGTTTTCTACTAGAGACTCCCTTATATTCTTTCTCTACTGCCCTTGGCTGCACCTGGAACATCCATATAGGATTTCTAGATGTGCACTACAGAGACGCAGGAGGTCTACGAGCTCATGCTATCAGCCATGCACCAGACCCTTGGTGACCACTGGCAGGCCCACAACATTATTCCTAGTGCCACAGACACCATCCTTGAGACCCTCAGGGACAAAAACATGAAGGACTTTGACAAGAAAAAAGAGATTGAGGATGTTCTGGGTGGCCTTCAATCCAATGACACATTCTCCCAACTGGTCACTTTGTCCAAGAAAATAACTGACTATGGTGCCAAGGACGAGAAAATGGCTGGCCTAGACATGGGGCGGAAGGATGCAGAGATCAATGTTCTTTTTCCTTGTACTTCTAACAGTTCTTACTTAGCTAACTTGAAATGTAGTGTTTACTACATCCCCAGTTAGTACCTTATTTAGCTCAAACATAAAATATATTTGGCAGATCGCAATCAGATCGGTGTGCTCACTTGGAGCAACTTGGCATACTTAGCCATTCTTTTTGACTGGCACACTTGGCTAAAATGTCAGAAGTGCAGCTAAGTGTGGGTAAGAAATGTCAACATTTCCTGATGTAGAAAAAAAAACAGTGGGCTTTTCTACACAAAACTGATAGTTTCAACAGTTATACTATTTAGACACCATTACTAATGTTTTATAGCCCATTACTATACCGTACAATAACTTCGGCAGTCATGCTGTTTTGGCAGTCACACATGGTCACACCCGTCAGAAAGCACATGTTACGCAGCAACCGTGACGATTCAGCGTGACTACAACTGTTTTTACATCTTCCTCATTTCTGCTTCGTTTGAACCCGTTTGAGCTCGGAAACCTTCAGAATACATACTAGATCTATTGTAGTGGTTTGAATGATGAGAAATGTGTGTATAATTGTGTATTCTATGAAAGTGCCGAAACAGCATGACTGCCGAAGTTATTGTACGGTATAGTAATGGCACCCATTCCCCTTGTGAAACAATGAGAGCATGACACCTTCAGGAATATAGAATTCAGGTAAGACTTGTTTGGGTGTGTACATGGACTACATGCTGTGCTCGTGCCTCGCACAGCCTCATCACACGTGGTGGGCGTCACTGGCCATGCTTCCCAGGAGTTGAGTTGACGTTGAGATCCTTGCAGCAGTGTTTTCGCATACCCTGCCATTGCATAGACGAGCAGCATGGAAAACACTGAACCCCAGAATGCTTTGACATCCATATTTACGCCCACCGAGTGGGAAGCCCTGCGCGAGCTCCGAGTGAGTACTCACTAATCACTAGGCACTTTCGAGTCGTCTCGGACCTCTTTAAACAACCATACACCCGCAGTCATCACTTCCCCAGTCATTTACAACTGCATTTCCTGACAATCCAGATGCTGCATCGACACCATACGCAATGTGGGGTGTCACGATTGACCCTGCCAACCCAAGAGACCCACGCGTCAGTGTTCTGCTAATGAAGTTCTTGAGGGCTAGGTACGCTCTCAGGTTTATCACAGGATGTATGCATGGGTTGGCTATAGCCCATGATCTGCCAGGAACCTCAATCCGACGGAGGCAAAGGATATGTTCATTGCTACACTCCGCTGGAGACACTCTTTCAACATTGCTGCAGCGATGGAGGAGAGCTTTCCAGACGAAATATTTGGGAAACTTGGAAAGGTCTACGGGAATGATAAGGCGAGACGTCCAGTTGCGTGCGTCCTAGTATTGACAGAAGTGGCGCCGGTCAAACAGGCTCATGGACGTGTTCCGTTAGGTATAATCTCTATGGAGCGAACAAAGATGTCGATGCAGTTTTTGGTGATGTTCAACGCTTCTTGCGGTAATGATCCCGTTTCCGTTCCTTGCCAACAGCACGAACTCATACGAGCCAGGTGGCGTGTCGCGTTCATGGAGAAGAGCATCGCGTTACTCGACTTTGAAACCATCGATCAAATGGTTCAGATTCATGGTATGCCATCTCCTAGCTAAACCGATGGCTCTGTTCCTGCGATATTAATGTGTCCTATTCGTTGAGATTACGAAGGAGTTGGTATGTCCAGTCGCACAGAGAGCTCAAAGAAGGCTGCGTCGGAGGCGTCAAAGATTTTCCAGGACTATTACCCTGAGTTCCTAGTGTGTATTCCCCCCTTTTTTTCTCTGTACCCTGCTGATTTTGACGATGTATATCAAGTCCCGCAAATTTTTTGTCAATGTACCCTCCTTCCTCAGTTGGATCTTCTGGCTTTTCAAGCCATTTCTCTCCTCCGCCACTCTCGCTAAGATGACGGTCGTGGGTTCCGGCCCTGATGCTCTCGGTGCCGCTCTCTTGCCCGTTATTGATAAAAACGAACTCCCTAAACAATATGGCGGGACTACAGACAATTTCTGATCACATATATATGCCAATATTTCTGTCTCACGATGTCTATGACTACAACCTATGTGAAGGAATAGAAACCATAAACCCCGAAATACGAGTGAAGGGAAATCGTCGAAGGTCATTATCATTATGTAAGTCAAAGTAAATAATGGCACTGTACTCAAGGTACGCTGCAAGTTCTCCGGCAGGAGTACTACCCATTGTAAAGAGAGGCCAAAGGCCAGCTTACTCTTCACCGCCGACACTGCTGTCACTAGCAACCGTAGTCGCATACTCATGTTTCACTCCGTCCCAACCTTCAAACCAAGAAGGGGGTCGACTACCAGGTGCCCAGCGTTTCCAGCGTGGGGTAGTGACATGTGATGAGTGTGGAGAAGGGTTGCTGAGGATCACCGGTCAGATATATCGGAGAACTGGTCATCAGAGACATACTTGGCACGTAGAGTTGGTCCTAACGCAAGGCGAGCAAAATTGCTCGGAAACAGCGGATTACCAGGGACACGGTCGCCGATGGGATCATATGCACGTTCACTCTCGCTGTCCCCAATCTCTGAAGACGCGGCATTGTAACCGAAGTCACGACACGCATGCGAACTGTGAAGAAGCGATCAGAAGAAAATCATGTGTGGCTTCAAAGACGCTTCACCCTGACATGCGCCTCCCAAGACTGGTGACGGATCCATGAGAGCTCGTCCGCGACAGGCGACGGGTGAGCGGTGAGTAAGAAAGATCCGGACTGCGGGGTTCGACGCTGTCTCTCCCTGGCACATCCATGCTCATAGCTGGGCTTGGCGGATACGAAAGCATATGCGGTGTAGTTGTGGAAGTGGGAGTAACTGAGGACGTGCAAACACGAAGCCCATGGATTTGTGCTTTGGGGTCATCTTCAGACTTGATGCGATCTAGATCAGCAGTGTCAACATCAGGTTCTTCTTCCTCTTCATCTTCACGATCCTCAACGATATCTTGTAACACCTGATCGACTTGGGACTTGGAGGAAGACTGAGAAAGACCAGCCGGAAGACTCGACGGTGGTGGATTGCTTACTCCAGAAGCAGAGGGAGGAGAGTTGGAAGATGAGGTAACTAATATGGGTTCGATTACGAGAGACTGATCAGCAGAATCCGGAATGTGTTCATCTTGTGGGAGAGAAAGAGCAGACGCGCTATCTGCAATGTCGATGAAATGACTGGTATCAAAGTCCTCTAGTTCCAATTCAGGTGGGACGCCCAGGGCTCCTTTCAGGCGTTCCCAAATGAGCTCTGAATGAGCAAGAACACATTCTCTGGCTTTTCTCACCCACATGGCGTCATTGGCGGAAGTGCGATCGACCTCGATCAGCCATCGACGCAAAGTATGGAAAGTCCACTGAGCTGGGGCAATGGTGAACGGATCCTGTATCTCCTCGGACGGTGGTGGCTGAGCTGGGAATGTTTGTGCTAGGAGAGAAAATAGCTTCTTCGTTGGTGGGATTGAGAGTAATTGAGCTGTTTCTCCAACCCTGTCGACAAAAGGAAGGTAGACGTCATCTGGGAGAAGGGTGAATGTTGCTGGGGATGTAGCCGCAACATCAGAGTTGCTCGTATTGGACATGGTTTGACCAGGTACGTAGCGAGGAACAGATGCCTGACGAGCGAGGTCGACGAGCTGCTCTGGTGAGAGATTTGGCTTTGAGAAGTTGGATCCACCGGATGCCGAGTGCCTACGAACGAACTGAGGAGAACTCGGTCTGAGGCGTGGGGAGGATGATGGACTGGAACCAGCTGCTCTGGAAGAGAAAGCCTGCGGAGTGGAGGGTTGGGGAGGAGAAACCGGGGAGAAAGATGAGAAAGCGAAGCTGAGTCTGTTGTTATCTGTGGCGGAGGAAGCAGAGGCATTTGTACTGCGGCGGAGGGATCTGCGACTGAGGATGGGGGAAGAGGATACGTCGGACGGGGGAGTCACAGAGACAGATGCGGGGTCGACGACACGGACGATGGTCAAGGTAGAAGATGTTGATCGATTTGGATCATAATTGACTGCTGCGTTCTTTCCGAGCGGGTCTGGCGCGCTCACAGATCCACGCCTCACAGAGAGCCGCTTCGATGACATGGTCAGCGTAAGTAAAAGTGCCACAACGCTTTATGTATTACCCCTCTTGCCAATCAAGGTAACTTCCTGATTCAGCTGCGGGGTCTTGTGACAGTCACAGCCCCTTTCTCGGCAGACGCCGACGTACTGTACAGTACCACTTTCAGCCACAGCTGGTATTGACGCAACTCGATCAGCCAACTACACCTCGATAATGGCCCAACGCGTCACGCTCCGCAAACGCACGCCCTACAACACCACTTCCAACCGCCGTCGCATCGTAAAGACTCCAGGCGGGAGGCTTGTCTATCACCATCTCAAAAAACCGCCTACCCAGCCCAAATGTGGTGATTGTGGGATTGGATTGCCTGGTGTATGCCGAATACTTTTGCTGGGCTGTATTTGGTGCACTCATATGCGTCTGTAGATTCCTGCGCTTCGGCCGCGCCAGTATGCCACCGTTTCGAAACGCATCAAGTCCGTTCGTCGAGCGTACGGAGGGTCACGGTGCGGCGACTGCGTAAAGTCACGGTATATTCCTTTCTATTTCCCTTCTTTTTCCATGTTTCACGATTTGCTACAGTATCCTGCGTGCATTCCTGGTAGAGGAAGCCAAGATTGTGAAGAGAGTCATCAAAAGCCAGAAGACTGCTCGGAAGTGATCTCCGCAGAGGATTGGGAGCTGATATCATTGTGTTTTTCTTTACGGTCCACGATCCCTTATTGCATCCGTGTAAAAGCCTTCATAAGCCAATCCATGACAGCCGCTCATATACTTCCCTCGGGATACCGACAGATCTTGACATTGTCCGCTCTCACATCCGTTCGGATCGACGGTCAAATCTCGTTCGTTTCCGTAGCAGGATTTGTCTGATCGGGCAACGAAACAGCTAAGCGTACAAATGGCACTATGCTAGTCTCCGAGTCCATTCAATTGTGCAATAGTCCTCAGCGAATCTATGGGTTGATATGGAACTGGACACTGTAGCTTTTCACCCTCATAAATATACGTTTCTTGTTCTAAGCAGACACCTGCGTTTCATGTACCAATGTGACCCCGGGAAGATGAGACGAGGTAAACGCAATCTCGTTAGGGGGGGAATCAATTGAAGGAGGGGGGGATGGGTATGGGTCTGCAGGTGATACGACTCCTGGTCGTTTGGCAAAGGTCGACGGTAAAGTCAGCGGAGGAATACGGCCGGAAAGTTTCCTTTCCAAAGGGTTCCTGATCATATTGGGCGGCTGTAGTTGCATACCGTCAGACGGCGAGGGAGGACGCTGAGGTCGTGATTGCACCGCAGTTGTGGACGACTCCACGAACTTTGCCAATGATTTGGGCGACGGTGGAGCATTACCTCTCAACAACTGCTCCTCCACGCGGTTCGAAGGAAGTATCAAGTCACGCGCGGCTTCTACCCTCTTCATCTTAATCTCCCCCTTTTCTACATCGGTCTTGGCGGCATTGTACATGTATAGGCCAACGAACGTCAACCCGATCCCAAGGCCTTGAATAGGATGGACACTCTGGTTGAACCATAAGATTGCCATGCATATGACCCATATACGCTTGACCAAAGAGGCGATGGAATACGTGACTGGAGAGGTGGATGATAGGATCACGAATGCGATGATGTTCTGGGCAAAATGTACAAGGCCATTAAGCGTGAAGTGGTATGTGAGGAGTTGGATGGAGATGTGACCCTGATTAGAATGGACAAGATGTGTCGGGTCATCGAGAGCAGCGAGGAAGCGTGGAAGGTCTGTGAAACTCCAGAGGGGTACCATGAGAATGAATGCCGCGCTCGATGAATAGAACAGTAAATTAACTTTATCGAGTCGATGCGAGGACGCCTGCGACCCAGACGGAACGACTTTCTTGAAAAATATGTTCGAGCTGACAAAAATAAGGGCGGAACCAAAGGCACAAAGCACCCCAAATGGACTAGATGCGGAGGTATCGAACGTGGATGCAAGCATGACACCGATAATCAATGGAAGAAGCGATATATAGGTCTTTGGAGAATATTTGACCCCAAAGAGAAGTGCATACGCTGCGACGGTAAATAGCGGTGATAACGCCTTTGGCCTTATTAGAGTAATGAAGGGTAGGAAAAAGAAGACAACACACACTTTAATGGTGTGCACGGTGCTAACATGAATTCTGGAGATTGCCATGCTAGAGAACATGTGACCACCGACTTGGAAAGCACCCATGGGCAAGGTCGCCCTCAATATAGCGACGGTTGGGGGGCGTATCCTGCTGAAATTGATCGCAGGAGTCATGATAAGAAGGCAGCAGCCGGCAACAAAAGCAAATTGGACGATGGTGAGGGTGACTGGGTAACGAAACTGTTCGAGGATTGCTTTCCCTGTGTTCGAGGACAAGGCGGACGTTGTATACCATAGTACACACAGCATAAGAAATTGGGCAGCAGAGGAAATGGAGGGTGTTGCTGCAGAGGTTAAAGGACCCCGAGGGCGACGGAGGAATGACGAAGGAAGGTGTCGTGCTTCCGATGCGAGTGGCCTGCGGTGCAAAAACTTCTTGATGCTTTCCGAAATCGATGAAAAAGAGTAGGAAGATTGCTGTTTTGGCTGAATGCTGCAAGCACCTTGCGACATGGACAGTGGTCCTTCCGAGGGATTGCTGACCGGCCAAACATGCCTGGAATTCGTAAGATCATTATGATAGTATTCTTTATGTGGGAGATATCTGGCGGAATCAGTATCAATGCGATTTTTCTGCATCCCACAAGGAAAGGGCGAGGGGCTGGTAGGGAGTGGAAAAGAGGCGGCCGCCGTGCCTTGCAGTGAAAGAACTTGCCGACGCCAACTACGACCGTGACTACGTTGTATATTTCCACAGCCACATCAATCAGGATCACGTGCCACAAAGGGCCTACCCTAAATTTTCCCAATGCAGTGCGCACTCGAATGCCGACTTACCCCATCGTTGAAATCAAGGTCGTTGCCATCGCCGTCGTCTCCTCAAGAAATCCATCATGGTTAGTCGTATGTCCTCTGGTATCCTTGGGTACACACCGGGAGCCAGTATTCCTTGCCCCTTGTCATTGTGATGGGTGGATGCGGATCACCTTGTCGGGATGGAACCAATACAAGCTTGCTATGTTATCCGGAATCTGACCCATTGACCCATCTCGTAGGCCCGTGGACCAAAAAAGCACTTGAAGCGTCTCGCCGCTCCGTCATCATGGATGCTCG
This sequence comes from Leccinum boreale, assembly GCA_038092235.1. Taxonomy (NCBI): domain Eukaryota; kingdom Fungi; phylum Basidiomycota; class Agaricomycetes; order Boletales; family Boletaceae; genus Leccinum; species Leccinum boreale. The sequence continues at coordinate 8,873 of JBBPPX010000175.1, forward strand.
ACAAATTGAGCGGTACCTACGTGAGGAACCTCACTCGATCTATGCTACTTTGAAACTCAAACACAGATTACAAGGCCCCTCGCCCGTCCCCTGGTCCCCACAAATTGCGCGAATCCCTCCCCCTCACCATCTTCCTCAGGAACAGGCTCAAGTACGCTTTGACCGGACGCGAAGTCATCACAATCGTCAACCAACGTCTCATCAAAGTCGATGGAAAAGTGCGCACCGACGCTACCTATCCCATTGGCTTCATGGGTGAGAGAGACTTCGTCCTATCACTCAAACAGTACATTCATATTTAATCAGACACTGTCTCGATCGAAAAGTCTGGCGAACATTTCCGTTTGCTGTATGACGTGAAGGGTCGTTTCACTATTCACCGCATCACTCCCGAGGAGGCTAGCTACAAACTTCTCAAGGTCCGCAAAGTAGCCATCGGTGCCAAGGGTGTCCCTCACATCGTCACGCATGACGGTCGCACCATCCGATACCCGGATCCAGCCATCAAGGTCAACGACACTGTGAAGTTTGACCTTGAGCAAGGCAAAATCACCGACTGTGTTCCTTTCGATACTGGCAACATTGTCATGATCACTGGTGGTCGTAACATGGGTCGTGCTGGTGTCATTGTTCACCGTGAAAAGCACGTGGGAGGTTTCGACATCGTCCATGTCAAGGATTCTCTCGATCGTACATTCGCCACACGGTACGTGATACTATACATTTCGGCCGCCAATGAGGTTCAACTAGTACAATACAGTATTTCCAACATCTTTGTCATCGGCCAAGGCACCAAATCTTTGATATCGTTGCCAAAAGGAAAGGGAACTAAACTCACAATTTCTGAGGAGAGAGACCTCCGGAGGAGACGCGCTGCCGACCAATAGATGCGCGTAATCTTTGGTTCCTGCGCGGTTCTGTTCATGTATATGTACCTCCATGCGGATGCTCTTTGCGACGACAAAAAATGTACTTGAACACATGATGCATATGAGTATGGCAATGACTTCGTTCCTCGTTCCTCTCATGCTTGATCATATAAAACGTCGAGATTATTTTTTTCGCATTACCAGTAATCGGCTGATCTAGGTTCTACGAAAGACAGTTTAGTGACCCTTTTCTCCGACTCCCATCGTTTAAACCACTTGGCCATTTTGGCCCTTGAAGTAGGGCTGCCCACATTCACTGTAGGAATCATTCTGCCCCAATCACATGACATTGCAAAGCAGGTGAGCTCAAAAAATGAGCTATGCTCCGAGTAAGGCACCCCGAATATTTGGACGTTATATGAAGACTTTTGCGAGGGCTGAAGATCCGTGTATGAGAAATTTCGTGACTGGCCACAGGAGATGATGGACTGTATCGAGGCATTGGGACCACTGACGCTGCCAGATGGTGGAGAGTAACTGTGAAAGAAGTCAACCAACAGACAGTTATTAATAATACTAACTCGGAACCCACGTCCACCCTGTCGGCCGGAACCCAACAATTCTCGAAAACGTTCCCTTGAATCTCTGAAGATATGACCTAAGGTTGTCTGAAGTGACTGCACCCAACGGCAATATGTGTACGTTTGCTTCGGCAGGGTCCTCAGTGAGCAGAGCTTGGAGTTCTTGATCCTCCTGGCATCGGAGTATAGCAGACTTGCGCGGGTCACAGTAGATTTTGGTCCCCAGAGTTTGGGCGATTGCTTGCATACGTGCAAAGACTCCCTCAGACCCAACTCGGACGACAAAATCGGCGTATGCCCACCTTTGACTATGCGTTCCTTGCCTATTGAATATGTCCTGGGAGCGAAGTCAATCGTGGGTCAAAACGGAAAACAATTCACCCACCCTACTATCACGAGAGTGCGCTCCTGCAACATCTGCACATCCCTCTGCGAGGAGGTGGAAGACTTCATCCAAGTATCTATCGTAGAATTTCGGATTACTTGACCGTCGGGGTTGTCTCCAACCCCTCCTAGTATCAGTCTCCTGGCTAACTCTGCACAAGCAGAGATGACTAGTGGCTGGGGCGAGAATGTATACTATCTAGGTTGTTAAACCTTTGACGACCGAAGAGAGTATCATGACAAACCTTCGGATTGAGGTATGTGGTGTCTAGGTAGATGAGGTCGAGGTGCTTTCCTTTGATGGCGGGGTGGAGGACATGACGGGGTGACGCGCGGAAGTCCCCACAATGCAGATAACGAAAGATTGTTGGAGAACCTATGAACGAGGACTTGAATGTACTATCGCCAGCATCCACTGTTCGTTGCCCTTCGAATAAGAAAAGGCTAGAACCTGGGCAGTGATTGGCTTCGATCAGCGTCACGGTCACCCCTCCGGTATCGGGTACTATAGTCGGCGTATCCAATGGTAATGGATGGATCCACCTAGGATCTACAGCTAGCATGTGTATAATCAAGTTGGCGGTTTCCTCTGCAAAAGGATTAGCACTGGCTCCACAGATTGCTCGTGTGCAATGACCTGAACAGTAGATAGGACCGCTTTTCCACTTGGACCCGAGATTAGTGTAGTGGTCGGAATGAGCGTGGCTATCAGGGTCCAGTCAGTATTGCCATACGGATAGAGGCGCGGGTCGAACAAACGTCAGAAAATACGCTGTGACATCAGGAATGGTACCATAGCAGAAAGCGTCCACTGCGATTGGCATTCCTTGCAATACCTTGTAAAACGGAGCTCTTCTGCGGTTTCCGCGGGTAGGCCGCAAATCGCAGCTGGCGGCAGCATCTGCCTCTACCCAGTGATCATCTTCCTTGTGCGAATTCATTAACACAGTATAGAGATCGTCTCTTTGACCTTTGACGAGTGTGTCTGTACTAGCACTGTTAGGTCTCACGAGGGGTTGGGCTGAAGTACATTCATGCGTAACAAAGCTGTCATTTCGCGAGGTCTTGTCGAGACATTGATTGACATGGGTTTGAACTTCCTAGTCGAGGCACAACGACGATCAGAGAACTGGCATGAAAAAAACCTAGATGCCATGCTCACAAGAACCAGAACTCCTGTCAAATTTTCTCCGCACACCGGACAAAAGCATTGTTCGTCAGAATATCCCCCCTCAGCCTCACCGATTTCGACGGAATTATCTAGTGCCATGATTTCATCGTCTCCAGCTGCCCATTCTCCGATGGAGAACTCGGCTGTGTTGTTATCACTTAATGTGCTCATTGACACAGCAGACACATTTTCGCGCGAAACTGAAGCAGCTTGACTCCTCTCAGTTAGTGACAGCTGGTTTCCTACTATGTGCAGGATTGAATGAGACCCGTCCCAACTGCCCAGAAACCCCAGAAACACGAACCGGCGGGAGTTGGCTTCGACAAAGGAACCAAAGGACTAGACATGGACTCTGATGGGTCTGGTTGGATCGCATTTGACAGTGATTGCCGTCCGTTTCTGGGAGCCTTCTTTGCACACGAAATATTGACAGGCCCCAACAGCTCTGATGGCAGACCAAATTCAAAGGCATTCCTGTCTTCGAGTGCTGCAGCGGACGTGGTTGAAACCAGGGACCGAGACACGTCAGAAACCGCGGTCCTGGAGTTCAGCTGAGCGCATCCTTCTGCCTTCTCCTCGTCGTCACTACCGGAATCAATGACAATGATTTCTTTTGAAACCACATCCCGAGTGTGTTGGATACTAGGCGCCAATTGTTGTGACGCTCTCACTCTTGCCCGTTTTGTTGCGTCAGCACCGGAGAAAAAGTCCAACAGCGTACGGTTTGGTGAAGGTTGTTTGCGCTTTCTCGTGGATGGCCCCATATTGATTTCAAGAGAGAGCGGTGCCAGTACTAGTGCTTGGATCTAATCAGAGCTCTCAAAACTTGAGTGAGAAAGGAAGTCACATGAGGGTACTGTTTTCGACTCAGTGGGATAACGTCGCTGACTAATCACGATCTCACATACTATAATATCACCGTTCAAGCACCATGTAGCCGATCGTGCGTTTTTTCCAGTACTGTTGTGTCGAAGAAATCACTAGACATCGTATTCCATTGCCACCCATGATATCTTCGCTCTCCCGTGCTTCCCCTGTATGCTCTGTGGCGCGGTGCCCCGGGCTTCTCCGAGGTAATAGTTTTTTTCACAAGACAACAACCAAACCCACGTGTAAACTTTTCCAGTTCCTCGAACTTATCGTCGGTCAGAGAGCTACTTAAGGGCAAGCACTGTATGTATCGTTTCACTCGAGTGTCCCCTGTGTCTCTCTTGACATTTGTCATTCGGTCCTAGAACCAATTCCCAGTCGGTCTGTCGTCATATAACCATGTTTTCGTCCATAATATAGATCACATCTGATTCTCGCCAACTGTCCACCCATGTGCCTCCGAAGTCTGTTAATACCAGCGCTGTTCTTCATAGGACGACATGGACACCACCTGTCGCAATCCGCGCTGAGGGTATCTATGTCGAACTTGCCGATGGTCGTCGAGTGATCGATGGGATCGGAGGGGCGGCCGTTTCGTGCCTTGGTGCTAGCCATCCAAAGGTTATCGCTGCCATCAAACACCAACTTGATACCCTTCCTTGTCCGTCCGTTTCGACAGTATTTGTGCTAGCGTGACTGATGCCCACCTGGTATCTGATAGATGTGTACAACATGCAACTGTCCAGCAATTCTGCAGAGGATCTAGCAAAGTTCCTGGTCGAGTCTAGCGACGGAGCGTTTGAACGGGCGGTGTACACCTCCGGCGGCAAGTATTACTTCCAAGCAAGTAGAATGTGACCTTCAACAAATATTCTATTATCACAGGTTCTGAGGCCATGGAAGGCGTAATCAAGCTTGCAAAACAGGTTAGTTCGAGTCTCTGGTTATTTGTTGCATACTTGATGTAGGGCTGTTGCAGTATTTCGTCGAAATCGGACAACCTGCCAGAAGGAATTTTATTGCCCGTCAACTGTCGTTCCATGGCAATACTCTTAGCACCTTGTCGCTTGCCTATCATCCGGCTCGGCGTGCACCTTATGCAAATATTCTAGACAACGAGCATTTCCATCATGTTTCCCCGGCATATGCCAGACGTTTTCAAAAACCAGACGAAACAGAAGAACAGTATGTCGAGCGCCTCCGACAAGAATTAGAAGACAAGTTCATCGAACTTGGCCCGGAAACCGTCATCGGTTGTGAGTTCTTCTACCCTAGATCGGGTCACATCATCCCTCAATAAATTCAAGTTGCCGCAGAGACGGTTGTTGGTGCCACCACTGGTGTCGTAGGTGCCCCAAAGGGATATTTCGCAGCAATGAAGTCTGTTTGTGAGAAGTATGGAGCCCTGTTTATCCTAGACGAGGTCATGTCTGGGATGGGCAGTAAGCCAATCTCTCTTGTACAGTGAATGGCCCCATTACCTTCATTTCTAGGAATGGGCTCCCTACACGCATGGCAAAGCGTTGGAGATGGAGCAGCCCCGGATATACAGGCAGTTGCCAAAGGTCTGGGTGGAGGGTACGTCAATATATATCCGAGATATTTCGCCTAACGGAGAGCCATACAGGTATGCATCTATTGGAGCAATTCTTTTATCCCCTAAGGTCACAAGAGGTATACAAGGTGGATCAGGTTTCTTCAAACATGGACACACCTATCAGGTGCGCAATTTTTGTTAGTGATACAGTGCCATCTCAGATTTCATTTAGGCACATCCATTGGCTTGCGCAGCATCCTTGGCAGTACAAAGGGCCATTGTAGAGGAGAATTTGCTCCTAAATGTCGTGCAGAATGGCGAACTGATGGAGAAGCTTCTTCACGATGGACTATTGGCGAAAGGAGCAGCAGCCAAACCGTTTACATTCGACATTCGAGGTCGCGGCGCATTTTGGGGCATCGAGTTCGATTTCTCGGGCCCCGATGGAGCAAAGCTTGACTTCAAGGGACAAACATTTGCCATGCTTGTCCAAGCACGCTGTCTCGAGCATGGCCTCATCGCCATGGGCATGAATGGAGGCGCCAGCCTTGATGGTTCTAAAGGCGATCATCTTATGCTGGGTCCCGCCTATAATGCTACGACGATGGAGATTGAGAGGATTGTCGAGATATTGGTCAAGAGCGTGGGCGAGATTTTGAGGGAATCATTCCTGTAACAAGACCCGAAGTTAGGATGGAGGAGTCACTTGTATTTTTGTTGATAATGTGGTACTGCGCCACTAGCTTTTGGGAATTTCCCACGCCTGTGCTTATGTTGTGGGCCGAAGTAATCCTAAGTACTTCAATTAGCACGGTCACTGTACGACAGCCTCCTGTCCTTTTTCCTCAACCGCGACCTTGTCTTAGACTTTTATTTAGCTTGCTGAATCGATGGCTGGGGGTATGCTCTAAATGGACTTCCAACCTATCCATCAACAAGCGGCCACAAGCTCCAGTACCTCCCAGCTACCCCAATCAGAATCAGTTCCACTTCCATCCACTTCCACTTCAACTACTGTCCCAGAATTAAGATCGCTACGCTCCAGTGCTAGAGTCAAGGCTGCCAAGCAGAAGGAGAAGGAACGCGAACAAGCAAGAGACAAGGACGGCGACGCCGTGGAGCAATCAACTCCACCCTCGGAAAACACCTGTGCACTCAGCAAATCAACAACAACTTCAAAGAACAAGCGATCCCGTGAAGCTAGTTCAGGAAAGGGAAAAGCAAAGGACTCCACTGACGATTCCATCCGAGCTTCTAAAAGGTGTGTCATCCTGTGAATCTTCCGACGCTAATGCGTCTGACGCTCGTCATCTGCCACCGTTTCAGGGCAAGGAGAGCCACTTTCCCATCAACCTCAACCTCATCTCTCACCATCAACGAACCAACCAAGGACCGGAAGGGCAAGAAGCGTGCTGCGCCTGAAGCTGATTCTGAAGAAGAGCGGGACACTGCAGCTGCATTGTCATCTACCAAACGTACCAGAACCACTGCTTATTCCTTGAGATCCCGCGCCGGTCCCTCGACCTCGATCTCTGCACCAATGCCGAAAAAGTCTAGGTGGGCATGATCTTCTCACGTACAGGTCTATGTTAAGACTATGCTTCTAGGTCTTCTCCGACCAAAAGCAAAGTGGCCGTCAAGGCAAAGACTGCCGCCACTGCCAGTACATCTAGAGCTCATGATGAAGACGTCGATATGGCTGACGCCGAAATGATCAAGTGTGAAGAGCCCTCTCAGGAAGATCGGGGGGATAGTTATGCCGATGAGGACGACGACGCAGATGATCATGATGATAAACCTCCACCCATCGAGGGTGATACTGATGATGGTGGGGACGATGAGATGCGGTCTCCGACAGGGGCTCCTCGAGCATTCGGTGGTCTGGATGAAACGGCCGCGATGGCGATTTTTGGTGACTATCGACACCTTGGGTCGTATATGGTGTCCCTTTCAGGGCGGCTCAAAACTATGCTGAACAATATCAAGTCTACCGCCAGTCCAACCACCCGTCTTGTAACCTTACAGGAGTTGAGCGAGCTGCTTTCTATCTCTACCGAAGACACTCTGGCAGGATCGTTCCAGGTCGAAGAGTTCGTGCGTGAGCTTGTCAAGATCTTGGGAGGACGAGGCGTGAATGAAGATGAAGACGACGATGGAGCCGACGACGAAGACCAAGATCCGGATGCTGCTCTTGCCGCAGCCTTGGCAATGAGTTCTGGGGGAAATTATCAGGGGGACGACAACCTCGAGGCTCAAATGCTTGCTTGTAGATGCCTCGCTAACCTCATGGAGGCTCTCCCGGGAGTGGCTCATACTGTAGTTTATCATGGAGCCATCCCCGTTCTCTGCAGCAAGCTGATAGAGATATCCTTTATTGACCTTGCCGAGCAAACCCTCAGCGTACGTCGGGTTTCATTTAGGCATTTTATTATTCCTGACACTATCAACACAGACGCTGGAAAAAATCTCAGAGGAGTTCCCGAGCTCCATCGTTCGTGAAAATGGACTGGCAGCTTTGCTGAATTATCTTGATTTCTTCTCCATCGCCGTTCAAAGAACCGCACTTCAGGCTGCTGCAAATTGTTGCAGGAATATCTCCTCAGACCATTATCCCATGGTCCTTGGCGTCTGGCCGATAATTCGCAACTGCTTGGGGTACTCGGATCAAAGGCTAGTTGAGTTCGCCTGTCTCTGTGTTATCCGAACCATCGATTCCTATCATCGCGCATCCACGGAGAATCTCGAGAACCTTTTAGACCGAACCGCGATCCGTGCCATAAATCTTCTTCTCATGCCTTCGGGAGGATCGCCGCTGATTGCGGCGAACACATATACGTTACTTCTGAGGGCACTGGCTACTGCAGCTCGCGCCAGTCCCCGAATCACCATCACTTTACTGCAAGCGGATATTGTGGACACACTCTACCAGATTCTTACAGGTGTACTACCCTCTATGTCTGCTGAAGCGATCGGAGGTGGTCAGGGTCTCGGGGGTGATGTGACACACATGACGGTAATGGAGAATTTGGCGCATCGTTCCAAAGATCAAGTAGAAGAGGCGCTCAGTTTAATATCTGAACTCATGCCTCCTCTTCCAAAAGGTAGATAAGCTTCGTCCTTCCACATGAAGCGTAGCTCACGCTCTTCCAGATGGTGTTTTCGATCACAAAGGCTACACGGACAAGGCATTAGCACGTATGGTGAAAGCCAAGGCTAAAGCCGATCGCACCGCCGCCCGCCAGGCCGCTATCTCCGCTCCCCATTCGTTTACCGACTCAGCTCTGCCAGATACGCTGCACAACCTTGCCGGGCATCACGACTCCACTCAGGAATCAGATGCTCAGGCTCAGGATACCGATGAGGCGATGCCTCCCGTTCCCGGTGTCGAACCTGTCTCGGACAGAACAGAATTGCTACGTTCTAAGCCAGAGGTGGTTGGACGTTTCATGCGGTTGATGGTTCCCATTCTTATCGATGTGTACGCGGCGAGCGTGATCACACCAATTCGCGTCAAGACGCTCACGGGTCTATTGAAAGCTGTGGGCTTTTTGGAAGGAATTGAACTCAAGACTGCTCTCAGTGTTGGTATTTCAATCTGCTTTCGGCGGTCTCTTCTGATTACTTCATCAGTTCGTACCGGTTGCCAGCTTCGCGTCGTCCATCCTATCATCGAAAGATCACCCGTCGCTCATCATTGGAGTCCTTCAGCTTGTTGATCTTCTTCTGCAAAAGCTTCCTTCTGAGTACAGACCAGCCTTACGAAGGGAAGGTGTTTTCCATGAAATCGAGGTTTTTGCCTCAAGAACGTTGTCCACGACGAAGCCGAAGGATAAGGATCCGCCCGACCTATCTGTTACATCAGATATAGCCATCTACGCTTCGTCCGCAATCCCGGGACACAAAAAGCACCACATGTTCTCTCTGGAACCAGAGGATGCAATCACATTGCGTGCTCGTGTCATGCGATTCAGCTACTCGCTTGGTCAAGACGATGGTGGTAATGGTGACGACTCATTCGACGATCTCCGCCGCTTGGTCAAAAAGCTTTCTGCGTCAGACGCATCCGAGCAAGGTCTAGCTTCTACTCTAAGAGAATTGGCGGACCACTTTACCTCAGATAGCTCTGTCTCAAGTTTCGAATTGCTCCGAAGTGGTGCCGTTGATGGACTCCTCCGCTTTTCCACAGAGAAAGGTTTAGGTCAGTCCATTTTGTGATTTCCTGGTCATGTGTACTGAGAAATACCTAGTATCGATCAAGCGTCGTCAGGAAGTTTTCTTTGAAACCTTCGCTCGTTCCTCTCGAGCAGGGAATTCAAATCAACCCCCCCTTGCTATGTTGGTCAAGAAGCTACAGGAAAGCCTAACGAGGATGGAGAACTTTGAGGTGATCACTATTGCGCAGGGCAGCGACGGTATTGTTCTTCGTTGTGTACGTGGTTGCACCCTGACTTAGTTCTCGCAGACTCGAAACGAAGCTCTCCGTCCTTGCTCGCACGCCAGTTACGGCTTCGTTTAATTGCGGATGACGATTCAGATGTTCCACGAAATCTGCAGAATATGGTCGTATCGATTCATGCGATTGCAACATTCCAGGCTCTTAATGACTATCTTCGTCCTCGGGTTGCCGGATTAACGTCCAGCGGGCGATTATCGAACATGCTTGCGGCTGCCCCTGGCTTTGGTCTTGCAGCTACTTCTCGAGTACCCCCTGATCACGAAGCAGGTCAACCCACTATAGTACCTGCAGTTCAGCCTTCCTTGGATGCTCCCACACCAGCGAATGATCTTCGCCGAAGGCGTAGCCAACGACTCAGCGCAAAGAACGCAAATTCGGGTGCTCCAATTTCTGACAATGCTTCCTCCGCCACAACTAGCACTACCTCGGCTTCAGACAATATATCTAGGCGAGAAGAGCCTCTGGTTCAAGAGAGCGAGCTTGCTACTGAACTCACGGATGATGAAGTTGATGCGGAGGTCAGCTTCGATCCTTTCAGCGGCGAGTTACCCTGACACCAATATATATAGGTTTTTGAAGGGGACGAGGATGCGGACCTAGCAGCTGACAAGACTGTGACGTTGTCCGTCACCGAAGGTCTGTCACAAATCTTCTCATCGCCAATTATGCTTACGTAATATCCTGCAGATGATGGCAGAATTGAAGCGCAAACACCGGATGGTACACGCATAGCAACACCGAATTCTTCGAGGGGTGGTCCGCCTATAACATCATCTCGGCCGGGATATATTCCAAAATCTTCCTACGCTGCCGCTCTCAAGGCGAAGCCCACTGACTGGCATCTTGAATTCCGGATGGACGATCACTTGCTTCCACTGGACTTGACCATCTACGGCGCAATCCATCAGCATGAGATGAGGAAGAAGGTAGCTGCGTTACCATCGAGTGCTATGTGGCAGGGGGTATACACGGTCAAATTTAAGAAGGTTAGCGGACCTCCGCCCAGCCAAGAACGTAAGAATCCCCTTCCTCCGGTTGTCCATCAAGCTTTACTAATACGTTGTCGCTCAGCACGGAGTGAAACGATTGCACGGATCCGATCACCCAGTCCTACCCTCTCTTCACTCCCTGATGACGCCCCCCATGCGAAGATTCTACGTCTCCTTCGGGTCCTCCACAAGTCAAATGCAGCAGAGGCTGAACGACCATCGCGGCCTCTTGAACAGCATGCTTTGCCCGAGTCTGCTTTTATTAACAACAAATTGACAGCCAAGCTCACTCGACAATTAGAGGAGCCGATGATTGTTGCAAGGTTTGTTATCCTTCGATACTATTGATAAATTCTTAATATTATTTCCAGCTCCTGTCTGCCTGACTGGGCCATTGACCTTCCCCAGAACTTCCCTTTCCTCTTTCCGTTTGCCACCCGTTACAACTATCTGCAGTCCACATCATTTGGCTATGCGCGCCTGATCCTCAAGTGGCAAAGTCAACAGGGCCGTAGTCAAGACACCTCACGCCGAGACGATGGTATCGGGTTCCTTGGCCGACTTCAGCGCCAGAAAGTTCGTATATCGCGCAAGCATATTCTTGAGTCTGCAGTGAAAGTGTTCGAACTTTATGGGTCATCTTCTTCGATCTTGGAGGTGGAATACTTCGAAGAAGTTGGTACTGGTCTTGGTCCAACCCTGGAGTTCTATTCTCTTGTTTCCAAAGAATTTGCACGCAAAGATCTCAAGATCTGGCGTGATGCGGAGGCGGGTTCGCCTGGAATCTATGTGCATCATCCTGCTGGGCTTTACCCGGCACCCATTAGCCCCGACGACATCGCGAACGATGGCGGACAGTATGTAATTAACCTTAACTATTCACGCCACTAACTCACTCTACAAAGGAAACGAACCCACATCCTTCGCGTGATTGGGCAGTATGTAGCCAAAGCGATGTTAGACTCTAGAATCATCGATCTTTCTCTCAACAATATCTTCATCAAGCTTGTTCTTGGAGAAGAAATTCCGCTGACCATTGATTCGCTCAGGGTAACTGCCCCTCTGTTCTCCGTGAATCTCACTCATTGTTTCTTAGTTGGTTGACAACGACCTTGCGAACTCTCTTGCCAAATTACAGAGCTATGCATCCATAAAAGGGCAGTCGGAGAAGGTCAGTCATTCAGTGGACATGTGCTACCCACTTCCATCCTGACGTTCGTTAAGCAGCTTTACCGCAAAGTGGCGTTGATGGATATTGTCAACGTTGAAGATCTCGCTCTTGATTTTACACTGCCTGGCTATGACATTGAGCTAAGAGTACGTGACCTGTAAAACGCCTTAGACATGACTTTTTGACTCGTCTTGGACAATCAGCCTGGTGGTCGCGACACTCCTGTGACCTCCGATAATGCGGAACAATATATCCACGAAGTTTTGGATGCCATCATCGGGACAGGGGCTCGACCGCAGGCTAAAGCTTTCAGAGAAGGTTTCTCGAAGGTGTTTCCAATATCTGATCTGCAAGCGTTCACAGCAGATGAGCTTGTGATGCTCTTTGGTAACTCTGATGAGGACTGGGGTATCGAAAGTACGTTCTGTAATGACTAATGACCAACACAGTGCTGACGTGATATTACAGGTCTCAACGAAGCGATCAAGGCTGACCATGGGTTCAATGGGGAAAGCCGTTCAATTCGCGAGTTGATTGAGCTAATGTCCGAATTCGACGTGGCCACGCGACGTGATTTCTTGCAATTTATCACCGGAAGCCCCAAGTTACCTATCGGAGGTTCGTGATTCAGTCTTGCGGCCGTCAGTGAAGTTGACACAGTTGCTGAATTGCAATAGGTTTCCGGGGCCTCAACCCGCCACTCACGGTCGTTCGGAAACCACATGAAGCCCCGCTTACCGCCGATGACTATCTGCCTAGTGTAATGACCTGCGTCAACTATCTGAAGCTTCCGGAGTACAGTTCAAAGAAAGCCATGAGAGAAAAGTTGTGTACAGCGATGAAGGAAGGAGTTGGTAGCTTCCACTTGTCTTAAGTAATCATATTGTGTTTCACTCCACTAACTTGTTTACACATTCTTTCCCCTTCTTCTGGCAATGAGTATTTATGCAATATCGAGTATACTATGGTAATGAGAGTGCATAGAAAGCTTGATGAGTCATGTCAGCTTACACACATGCTGCGGAACAGTGCCTTCTTTGACGCCTTGAAACACTCTGATTGGATTCTGTTCGAAGCATGTACGTGCGTCCGGACAGACCACTTGTCGTAAAGTGTACGTTTGACCGGTGGAACAAGCACATTAGCTTCGCATCGGCCAAAAACTGCTCTTACGACCTCCTGAAGAACAAGGTGCGTTACTCAATATCAACTTATTAATGGCTGTAAGTGAAGGATGTCGTTCGTACGTATTAACGCCCTGTAGATCGAACAATGTTTTTCCCTCTATGCCACTTCCTACGTGGTATCCTACAAGGATGATGATGGCGAAGTCACCGACATCTCAACGGAGTCGGACCTTACAGAGGCCATCCAGTATTTCCAAGCCGGCTCGGACGACCCCCCTCTGTCTTCTGCAGCATCTATCCTCTCGGGGAGAAGTTTTGGTGGCAAACGGCGAATCACTCTACGAGTCCATATAACGGTGGACTACGATGGTCCCAGTTTGAGCGATACATCGAGCTTGGCAAGCTTGGAGGAGTACAGAGGGAGAAACAAGAGCAGCGGAGACCTCAGCTGGACAGAAGTTGAACTAACCGGCGAACTGGAAGACGATCGTTCCCAGTCCACTTCGCCTTTCGAACACGTCCTCTCCTTGTCTGCAGAAGACAGAGGGGCAGCATGGCTCCGAGATCAGAATGCACGCACTATCAAGGCCATGCTGGGCGCCACACCTGAACCGTCGGAATCTGATTCTGGATCGGTATCCATATCGTGCTCGGAGGATCAGCGTTCGCAGGAGAACATAGATGGCGACCTAGTAGCTCTGCAACGGGATCCACGGGGGAAATACTATTACTCCTATACGGGCGGCAGCTCCACGCATGACTCAGGGTACGAAGACGGTTTCAGTGTCAAGGACGAGAATGAGCCTTCGACGAGCGAGTCCTCGGAGCACATGCGGCCAAGCAGCATGCAGCTCAGCTGGCTTGCTTCGCAGCAGAAAGTTCACAATCAAGATCCTGCCACAGACTCTAGCGCATCTTCTTCTTGCTTGGACACGGATCCTTACACAACTCCCCCCGATATTCCTTCCGAAGCCCTCCCGCCTGTCGTTCCTCCTCCTGGAACGCTAACGTCGTGTTCCGAGTGCGGGGTGTTTCTAGACGCGATTCGCTATGTGTGCTCGATATGCGGGGAAAAGGAGCCATTAGGCAACTCGCTAGAGCCGAGCGGATCGAATCTCGGTTGTGGCAAGCAGAAGGAGAGGTGTACCGATGTCGGGCATTCTTATTCACCCCCTGCGCCACAGAAATCGCGATTCTTTTCTTGCAAATCCTCGTCACTGGACTTGATGACACGGGGCAGCTCTCCATGTAGGCGTAATGGACATCTGAATAACAAGCCTCTGCCTTGTCTCCCTTCTCCAAGTCCAACGTTGCGAGGATCGGGTTCTTTGTCCGAGTCAGAGAATCTGGGCTACGAACTTTGCTCTGGATGCATAGAAGCTGCCGGTATTTACCACGCGCTTTGTGCTAGCACCGAGCGAGTGGGCAGTACCTATTCAGATCCTACGTCACCCGAGGATGCGATGTCGTTGTGGATACGTTCCGCGCCACGGCAAAAAGGGCAACTTCGCCATGCGTTCCTTGAGAAGGTGTGGGGTCCACAAGGATGGGCTGATGTCGGTGCGTAATTGACCTCCAATTTGGAATGGACGTCGTCTCAACAATGATCGACTCTAGAACAAGAAGATATGTTGACGTGTTTATGCTCCACTTGCAACACTACGATTACTGGGAAGCGCTACAAGTGTACATCTTGCAAGAAATTCAATCTTTGTCTTGCATGTTATAGGTAAATTCAGAAATCTCCTGGGTTCAACCGCCTAGTCATTGATTGTCTGTGTTTGTAGTCAAGTTCACGACATACATCCTGCCCACGCTTTCCTGCTCGTAACGGAGAAGCCTGCAAGACCGAAGAGTGAACTCGAACCCAGAGCGATGATGCAGGACACGAACGAAGAACAACGTACGTATCCGAGTCTGTTCAGCGTCTTTTTTTGCTTCTGTCTGACATGTATGTTACTTCGAAGCCATGAAGCACCCAGGTGTCAAGTGCACGCAGTATGTACCTATTGTTGGCCCTCTTGGATTTATAATTCACTTCACTACCACAGCTGCCTTCAGGACATTCTAGGCGCCCGATTCCATTGTGCAATCTGCGACTCTGTTGATATATGCTCCAATTGCGAATCAGCTGGGCTCCCAGGGAACCTAGATTCGTCTGATGGAGGGCACTTGTCTTCGCATATTATGATAAAGGTTTTCCAGCATTGTAATTCCTCGAGGACGATTTACTCAATGACATTCGTCAGATCCCGTACCCACTTGAAACTCAGGAGGTTCAGACTGCATCTCGCCGCGCCATCCATCTCTGGACTGGCCGGGATGCCGCACACGTCCTCACCGCGTCCCACTCCAGGCCATCTTCGGTCTATTCTTCGTACGCAAAAACTGTAGTAGGTTCTCGCACACAACTCTCCGCACCAGACGATCCACCGGAAGACCACCGGATTATTTGTAATGGATGCCATGAGGTTCGTGCACGAGCCTGAAAGCAGAGACAGGTTTTCCTTCAATGATTCCCTTACAGACCATCTTTGGGACGAGGTATCAATGTGCGACGTGCCCGTCGTCTCCCAGCGCATTCAGCCTGGTCCGTCTGTCTCGCAGTACAGTGCAGAGTTCTAACTGACCACTGATATCTTAGTGTGCTTCTTGCGAGGAGCGATCGTATCTGTACCACGACCCCATGCACGTGTTCTTCAAACTTCCCCGGCCGGTTCATCGTCCGCTTCAGTCTACTTCTGGGTTCTTGCCTAAGCTGTATGTTCTTATCTTCTCCTCGTGCTGATCGTGAATTCGGAGCGCCTTGTTTTCTTTTTGTAGATACAAAGTCCCCGCCGGGCCCGTGGGTGGTCTTACCCCTTGCAAGGACCCGAAAGGTTTGTCGGAGAAGGTCTCTGCGCAAAAAGTTCCTGACCTCGCCGTCTGCACACAGAATACCTGTCTTTCCTCGTTCACTCCACAGCATTGTGCGACCGTTGTCTAGATCGCATTAGCGGTGCCTGGTTTCGATGTGCATATTGCGCAAAGGATCTGTGTGGGGTCTGTGAAGCGCTTGATACGCATGATCAGACACATTTGTTTGTAGTTTTCAAGGCGCCGGTATGATCCACACCCGCTTTTCACTGAAGCTGATGCTGACGGTCGAGTTCTCACTAGGTTGATATACCCAAATTCCGGTAATGTTCAGGCTAATCTACTGAGAGACAGTGCACTGACGTCTATAGCAGAAAGTTCACGAACTTGGAAAATCCACCACCTATCATTCCCTTCCATGTGTACCGGTAGAGCGGTTCAGCAAGATCAGAGTATATATATTATGGACTCCCCAATATGCGGCCATCTAGATTTCCACTGTCTGCATTAGCGCCAAATTAATGATGTTGATTTCGCGTGGGACTAGACCTGCGAGGTAGATCAGAAGTGCTGTGGACTCAGCTCTTTTTAAATCCTGTCGATTGGATTCGAGGTCAGTGAACGGCGGATGAGGAGTCGAATGAACGCGCACCAAGTCTTCTCCTCTCGTAGAACAGATCCGTCCTGCTGGCACCGAGATTCACGATTTTGGGACACCCGTCACGATCTTTCTCGAGTCTAGTGCACTCTGCGCAGTAGTACGCGTCGGAAATACCTGCATGGATCGGTCAGTCAGATACAGCATTGAGGAAAAAACACATGACTATACCTGGAGAGCCGCAAATGATGCATCTACCGCCATAGGTCCCAAAGTTACATTCATCACATATACGAACGAGGGTTTCGGGGCGAACATAGGAGTCGCAGACCGGACTGTGACCGTGTTAGCGGAGCGATGAGAGCATGATCCGATGATATGCTTTACCATTTACCGTCACACTTTTCACACAAACGTCCGATCGCTGAGTGCAGTGAGCATGAGCGAGAACGGTTGACGCATGGGTGTTACTCACCTATTCCAGGCTGACGCCTGCACATAATTAGATCTACATTTATCAGACAAGGAAATGGCCAGAGATGACGTGGCACTCACCCGGATGATGCTTGGACATAACTGTATGCGGTCAACACAGTTGGTCCGGCGCTGCTCCAAGCCTGTTTGTTGATAGCTGTGTATGTGGCTGTGCTTGGAGGCACCCCCCCTTAATAGATGATTGCAGGCAGCCAACGTGTATAAAATCAAGTGATGAAACGCTCCAGTATCCATTTCTCCGCAGTGCCATGATTTCCTTCCCAGCAACCAGCTGGCAGTCCTCAAAAACAAGAAACAAGCGCCACAGCAATACCAACAATGCTAACGTTTCCCACCATCATGGCCGTGCCGTGTCCACCATCAATCCTCGTCTGTACCTCACGGATTTCTACTCGGCCCGTGAAGAAGGCACCCTGCAGCGCCTCGGTGTTACGCACATCGTGTCCGCCGTCGAGCCAGACGTGCGCAAGGATTTCGGAGATGCTGTGACGGTGATGCACGTCCCGATCCGGGACGACGTGAACGCCGACATCACGCAGTGGTTCGACAGGGTCGTCAAGTTCATTCAGGACGCGCTGGACGCGGACGAGAAGCACAGAGTTTTGGTGAGTCCTCACTCATGGCCGTCGGATCATGAGAGATGGCTGATGACGAGGGGCGGATAGGTACACTGTTTGCAGGGCATATCCCGATCTGCCACGCTCGTGTGCGCCTACCTGGTCGCTACGACACCGATGCGGGCCACTGAGGCGATCGCATACGTGCAAGCGAAGCGTGGCATCGTCTCGCCGAACCCGGGCTTCCGACATCAGCTTATGCTCTGGGAGCGTCAGTTTGAACAGGCGAGGGCGAAGGCGGCACATGAGCGGCGCAGGAAGGCCAGAAGTATAGGTGGATTAGGAGACGCGCTGTCGAGGCTTTGGACGGGTAATACTAATCAATCAGCAAGACACTAAAGGTCGATGCTGTTTCAGCGCAAGCACTAGAATATTGCTAGTGATACCCCCACGGATATCTATTGCAAGGGACTTTTGTATTATAGCGGGTTCGTTACGTAATACACGTCTTTGACGACGTTGCTTGGCCGCCGACGAGCCCTTGTCGAGCATCTACTACGAAGCGGTGCAACATAAACTACCAGTCGGATGGACATTCCTTAAAAAAAAAAATACGCACTCGTCGTCGCAACCACAACCTCTAGAGGAAACATAGACGCCGGTGCATCGCAGTCGGTCTCTTCAGGTCTACTAAATCATATCACGACCTTCATAACATATACCACATATACCATCTCGTACACGACTGCTGCGCCCCCTCCTCCAAGTCCAAAATGCATACCAGACGTTCCTCCAGCTCTCTTCGCAAATCGTCTCGCCACCCTTCGACATCTTCCAACTCTATCCTCGTTCATTCCACCCCTCTATCCACACTCGATCAGGGCATCGCCGTCCCTTCCGGCGCACATTCTTTAGCCCATGAGCTTGCGTTCGCGTTGATGCCCGACCCCGCTGGGAGCGCATCTAGACTATTAGCCGAAGAATTCGGTATCGAATACGACGAAGGTGCCGAAGGCATCGACGACGGTCCTCTTGCCAGGCATGGCGATGGGGACGCCACAGTCGGAGAAACTGACGGAGCAGTGCTCGACGGAGGTGCAAGCTTGGCAGACGAACTGGGTGAAAGTACACCAGGTGGCAGTCTAGCCGCCGAGTTTGGCAGTGTTGTAGACGACGAGCTGTATGGTCAAGACGGCAGTGGCACTCGCGAGCAAAGCGACGTCGATGGAGAAAACGACGACGAAGACGAGGATGCTGTCCGGCGAGCTACGCTAGCTCAGGATGCGATGGAGGTTCTGGCACAGAACCTTGCGTCGACGGATAGGTTCCTCTCGCACCTGCGGGCCATCGACGCGACCTTTACCCTCGAGAACCTCACGACCGACATCATCAGCGAACTCAATGATGCCGTGCGTGACCGCGAGGGGCAAGTGCGCGAGATGGCTTCACATGATCGCGACCTGAAGCGCATTGCCACTGAAGTAGGGGGCATGGATGTGCTTGCCGATCTTGACCTTGACTCACTTGAAATATCCCTCTCCGAGGACGAGCCGGAGCGACCACCCCAGCTCGAGTCCGTCGCAGAGGAAGAAGAGATCGTGGAAGGAGAGTCGGTCTATGCGCCCTCTGCGCCCTCGTCCCCTCAGAAGCCGTTTTTCGGCTCTGTACGTTCACCTACGCCCTTGTCCTCCCCATCAGCATCGGCATCGAAATCTTCGAACAACAAGCAACCTCCGTCGTCGATATGGACCCTCGGCGTTGCGCTTCCATCGATGACCCATATGCGCTCACATACGGCGTCCTTCCTTGCGTCTCTTACGATCATATCGGAGCAGTCACAGGTGAACAGCGCAGCTACGGCTGATGCGGGACGCAAAATCCGTTCTGTGAAGAACCAGCTTGCGAAATGGAAGACGGAGACAGAGGGTGCGGAGCGGAGTCGGTTGAAGATTGAAAGATGGGAGGCCGAGAGTGTTGGTCGGAGGGACGGGCGGGTGGTGGTCGACGAGCACATGAGGGCGTTTGAAAAGGCGGTAGCGGAGGCGGGGATGAAGACGCGAGCGATAATGGCGCGATGAAGGATGATTTTACCCCACGCAGCTACTAGTACCATCGATTTGTAGACTATACATATATCCAGGGCGGATTCCGCCTATTGCTGTGCAAGATGGCTTCGTCGCCGTCCATGACGGACGCGCTCACCGCACCACTCACGACGGTCACGACACTGTCAAACACCCTCTTTCAGTCCTTGTCGTCGCCCCATCCACATGCCAAACCGAGCACCGCTCCACCGCCTATCTCTGCTTTCTTTATAGCGGAAGCGTCCCTTGCGCGTGCGTTGGCAGACACGGCCGCACACCAGAGACGACAGAAACGGATCGAGGAGCTGATTGCGGAGATTGGCGTGCTCGACGCAAGATGGCGATGCACCGTCGAGCGCATCGAGGAAGGGAAGAGGGAGCTGGAGAGCGTGGTCAAAGAAGGCGAGGAGAGGATCGAAGGGATACGCAAGGCCAAGGAAGGTGAGTAGCCGCGTTCTACGCTAGTACAAGTAATTAAATGTCCCCACTGCAGCGTCGATACCCTACCCGGAGCTGCTCGCGTACGCACAGTCGCTCAGCGCGTTCACGTCTGCGCCGCCGAACATGCCTGACCCGAACGCGGTGCACGGTGCCCCTGTTCCGCTGTTCTTCCCGCCGTTCCCCAACGAAGAGAAGATGAGGAAGGGGCGGCTGAACGTCGAGAAGCCCCTCGGTGGGCTCGGAGAGAGCCACAGCGTCAAACGTAAGTGCTCTGCTTCTTTGGTCGACCTGACTACACTTTTTTTTTCTTCTGCAGCCCATTCGCCGTCGCCCAAGCCCACACAGGCTTCCCGCGATCGCGGTGGAGTGAATCCGTACCGACACGAAGTGCGCACGCAGACGCAGACAGTCTTTGACTTGGACTTGGATCTTAACCCGGACCTGTGATCGTATGTACTACTGTGATTACATAAACGTAGTGTCCTTATCGTAAACATCTTCCTCGTCTTCCGCTAAGTTTTTCTTTTTTTCTTTATTGCTTCAGTTATCGAATGGCAGGCTATTTCTCGAATCATTCTCAGTCTCATCAGACACGCTTCACCTCACAGCAAAATACGCCGTCACCACCCGTACAGCACACGCCTTCCATCCCAACCACCACCGCTCCAGTCACACAGCAGGCCCGCCTTCTCTCCAGTCGCCATTTCTCGACCTCGCTTGCGAACCGCGAACCAGACCCCGCGCTCACCAAAACCGCTGGTTCGTCACCCTCGTCCACCACGGTACACCCTCTCCGGAACACGTATGTTCGTGCTCGTGTCCATCCCCCGTCCTCGTGCTCACTCGTCATCGTCAATCGACGACCGTCTCCAGCTGGGTTTTCTGGTTCCGCCAGCAACGTGCTCCAGGGAACAAGATCACCAACTACGAAGAGGGGATCAAAAAAGTCGCCTCATTCTCATCGGTGCGTCTGTCGCTCTGCTTTTTCGTCGTGCTGCCCTCGATCCTTTCTTCTTTTCTTGCAGGTCGAATCCTTTTGGTCCTTGCACACTCACCTCTCCCTGTCGTCTTCCCTCACGCCCACGACCGACTACCTGTTGTTTCATGCCGGCGTCCGGCGTCCCGTCTGGGAAGATCCACTCAACCGTGCAGGCGGAAAATGGATCATCCGTCTAAGAAAGGGTGTCGCAGATCGTGTATGGGAGGATCTCGTGTGTGGCGTCGTGGGTGACATGTTTGACGAATGCGGAAAGGGACGCCTCAAGCAGGATGGTGACGGCAACGACGAGGACGGCGAGGAGTGGCCGGAGATCTGTGGGTGTACGATCAGCGTTCGACAGAGCGAGGACATCGTCTCCATCTGGAATCGCTTCGAGGCGGATATGAAAGTACGTGAAAAGATCAGGTAGGTACAACCCCGTCACTCGTCACTACACCCTGACACACGAGGATCCATTGGACAGGGACACGATTCGGCAGGTTCTTAACCTCCCTTCTTCCACGATCATGGAGTACAAATCGAACAACGGTATATCTCATCTCCTACTTGTTCCTGTCGTCTCTGTCCGGCTAAATGTGTTGTGCAGACTCGATGCAGGACAAGTCCTCATTTCGCAACTCTGCTATCG
Source organism: Leccinum boreale (assembly GCA_038092235.1). Taxonomy (NCBI): domain Eukaryota; kingdom Fungi; phylum Basidiomycota; class Agaricomycetes; order Boletales; family Boletaceae; genus Leccinum; species Leccinum boreale. Next base: position 30,687 of record JBBPPX010000175.1, read on the forward strand.
AGCGCACACCTCCCGTTCCCTGATTCTACAGAACCTAGTCTGAGTACTCAGCGCTCAAACGTCACTTGGTGGGGGCAGAGCCGCCTGCTCGGCGACGAAACATGTTTTGTCACGGACTTGGAGGCGGTCATATATCCAGAGATGAGCCCCCCAAACTGATTGGAGATGTACATCTTTACGTTAGGCGCGACTAGTAGCCGTGGTGATAATCATAAATATTCTTCTTGGAGGTCAAACAGTTGGCAGTGAGCAGTGAGGTTACTGAGATGAATAGGAGACACATTGATAGAAATACACCGCGACCCGACATTCCACGAGGGTCGAGGGTCCCATTCAGGCGTGTACATTGGCTCGCAGGTCATATAGAGTTTTCCCATAATAGGCACCCGCACCAGCGCTGGTCAGGGCGAGAATGACTGGAACAGGCCCTTTGGTGATGCGGGGGAGCGATGACAACAGCAAAAGAGCGGAGGCACCTGTTGCTGTGAATCAGCGAAAGATAGACACCATGAGTGGTGATGCGGGGAGCTTACCAAGGGCGCCCTCCATTCCATTAGGAGCCCCCTTTTTTATTTGCTCTGCACTCCACAAGTAGAGAACACCGACACTGAACGCGGCACTCTGAATATATGCTGCATGAGGGGTATATGAGCCGGTGCTTACCCGAATCCAGCGATGAGAGAGGGGAGAGAGCGAGTCCTGAGGTAGCCTGTGAAACCGCCGGCGATGCATAGTGCACCGACCGAGTACGCTGGGATGGCAGACTGGGGAACGGGCATGTCAGTTCTAGACTATATGCGCGCGCGCGTTCGGATGAGCTTGCCATGGTATGTATGTTCAGTTAGAGCTTACAGAAAAGTTACAAAAGTCTTGGTGAAAGCAGCGGGGCGTGTGATCATACACAAGTCGATCGAACTGCATTAGGCAGCAGCTACATAACTTCCACCACCACACGTCAACATGGCAGACAAATCTGGCGCGTACACCGCAAAGGCGGGCGACACTGATTTTCGAAAGAAATGGGACAAGGAAGAGTATGCAGAACGGGCGCGAAAGAAGGACGAGGAAGAACGCGAGCGCATGCAGGAGAATGAAGAACGTATGAAACAGGGTGCGTCCTATCATCTCGATCTGCGTCGTCATAATAATATCATAGTGACCCTTCTCTACAGGTAAAGCACCCCGGAAAGGGCGAAAGGAGGACCTCCCGAAACCTACAGAGCTCATGAAGCGTCGCGAACAATCGCTAGAGCTCGACAAGAACCTCAATAAGACCACGGTCGTGCAGAACCCAGGCGCTCGCGGACCCGGACAGCCCGGCTTCTATTGCGAGGCATGCAATCGGACGTACAAGGACACCACCGGGTATCTGGATCACATCAACGGCAGAGCTCGTGAGTTCATCCTTCTTTATTGTTTGGCCAAGGCAGAAGTCGATGGTCTTGTTTTTTTACCTAGATCTCCGGAGATTGGGACAAACGACTCGCGTGGAGCGCTCGACACTGGAACAGGTTCGCTCGCGGATAGCTCTTCTGCGAGAGAAAACAAAGGAGGCATCCGCCGCCAAGTCCTTTGACTTTGACAAACGACTAGCAGAAGTCAAGGACCAGGAGGCCGCCCGACGCGAAGAGAAGAAGGTCCAGAAACAGGCCCAGAAAGAGCAGGCGCGAATACAACTTGCAAAGGAATCAGCCGTGGAGGTCGACAGCGAAATGGCAGCTGTCATGGGCTTCGGAGGGTTTGGTTCGAGCAAGAAATGAGTGTGTCCACTAACATGTATCTCTAAGTTCCCACTAATCTACGAACTTCTATTCTCGTCTCGTTGCAATTCTTAATCATTCTGCTCGTCACCCCAAGGTATGGTGCAAGTTCCCTTGCGTTTGTGCTCTTGCTGTCGATTTGCCCTTTCAAGCTTGTACCGCTGTACCATCAGATCGCCTGCGACGAGCTTGATGTTGTCCTCGGTCAGTTTGCCGCTCTCAACATACGCTTTCACGGCGTCGCTCGAAACGCTCAGAAATACGTTCTCAACGTGCGCAAGATCCTTGCGGAATTTGCGACCCTGGATACCTGTCCGTGACAGCGTCGTGGTGCACGCTGAACATGGATTCCTCAGAAGTCCCGCGCATTGAGCTTCGAGAGAAGAGATGTCACGCCTGCAGTGTACTACGCGTCGTGGTGGAATATCAGGAGTGCTTTTAGTGGTGTCTGTTGAGTACAGATCAAATCAACTGACGTTGGTGAAATGGAGAAACGTTGCCAAGAGAACGAACCTTGATGGAGAGGTTATGCGTCTTGCGGACGTTTCGGGTCAGGTCGATGACGGCCTTTGATCATCTGCAACATTGATTTTGCTGACATGTTCTTCCTTCTGGCTCAGGAACCAGACCGGCATGTCTTGGCAATGCATCATAGGCATAAATTCGTGTCCAATCCGTTCTCCGTGAGCAAAAAGTTGTGAAATAAATATTCTGGTCCGACTGTCGATACATACTTACACACCCGTGCTTACACGACTTTAGCATCCTCGTGAGGAATGAATAACTGCGAGCGAAGGTACTTCACATACGTGTCAAAAGTAGGAAGTTGGCACCAAAGTTGGCCCAGACAACCATGACTACCGAATCGCTATAGAACAAACCGGGAAATCCTCTCCACAGAATCTCGGATATCCTCTGGAAAAATATGGGGCAGAATCCACCACCCATACGGATGTTCGTCATATTCGACCAGTTCGACAGGCCTCCCAAGTGCCGTGAGGCGCGTCTTCAGCTCGCGGGAGGCGTCGATCAACTGGTCCCCGTTGCCCACCAGGATGAGGGTCTTGGGCCAATCGGTCGTGAAGGGTAAAAGGGATCCAGAAACGAGCGGATCCGTGCGTGCGACGCCAGACTCGCCGACGTACGCGCTCGAGGCGCATTCGTGCTCGGCCAGACCGATGATGTCGGTCTCCACGAGCGTCTTAGCGTAGTCACTCCGATCGTTCGTCTGGATTGAGGCCGGCGCGATGGCGACGACACCGTGGGGACGCGGTCTTCCGGACTGCAGGATGAGGTGGGTCAACACGAGGGCTGTGCGAAAGAGGGGTCAGCATCAATACCCTGTGCGCACGTTTTCGATTGGCGTTCAGGTACTGACCATGGTTGCCCTCTGCGCTGTCGCCAGCGATCACAATGTTGGACGCCTTGTACCCCTTGCCGAGGACGTAGTCGTAGGCAGCCACGATGTCCTGCAGCGCTGCGGGAAAGACGTTTTCAGGGACCGTGGCGAGGCGGTAGCTCGGCGCGATGAGCACACACTGGGCTGCTCCTTCCGACTGCGAGGCGACCGCACGAAGTATCTGGACGTAATATTGGGTAAAGAATGCGATCGTGGGGTGACACGCGAGATTGCCTCCGCCGTGGATGAAAAAGATGACGCGGGTATCTTTCAGGTCCTGTGAACCCAAGCGCGAGTCCGAGTTGGCATTGGCCATGCTATTGCTGAGGGAATAGAAGTAAACGGGAACGCGTTCCGGAGTCTTCAGCACCCCGGTGCTCTCCAGGATGGGATGCGGGTGAAGGGACGGAGGGGCGATCTCGATGTCCACCGTGACATCCGGCGGGAGGGTCTCTGGAGCTGGGCGTCGCGCACGCTGCTCCACGGACTCCGGGATGCTGGAGGGAGATGGTAGATGGGCGCGAAAATATTCGTGCACTGCGGGCAGCGCATTGCGTTGTGCGTCTGAGAGTGGCATGATGGTGCCTATTAAATACTGGTGCACAACGATGTGGAATGCCTCTTATAAAGTTAATAGCAACTTCTATCCAGGCAGTGCCGGCTACTTCGATATGAGCCGGAAGTGACTCCTACCATGACTCGAGGTTACGTTGTTGAGGACCTCCGGTGATTCAAATATTGGATGTGCATTGACACGCCTCTACACACACGCTTTGTAGCTGCAGTCATATAGATCTCTGTAGTGTTTCCATGAGTTCAAAGTCATGTAGAATGGAGATCTTGAAACCCAGTTTTTGATTCCCCGGACTTGTAAGTATTTGAAGGGAGTGCCACCAGTGGGAGTCCCGACTCGGACGGGAGACGTTACGTTAACTTCCTGGACCCTTTTATGTAAGGGGTCCGATCTCAATGGTTGTGATGACCAGCGGTCTCACTTATGTCATTATACCATAGCCCTTCAGAAAGACACATTCGGCAAGCTACGCTGGCAACGATTAGGTGGCAAGGTCCGCAAATCCGATTCGTTTGTTGCCGAAATCGAAAACCGTATAAACACTCATTAGGAAAGTGCCCCCGATGATCCAGTATTCTGGGGATTGGGACAGGTTAACATGGGACACGGGAAAACTATTATGGATCATCAGCGAAACTCACTTTGGTTCTGTCCACCGCTGACAATGCTGCTGAAACAGTCCGGCGAACCATGCGAAACCGGTCCCATATTGAGGAGAGATGCTGGGATCTGGAATGTCCTATCGCTAGTACCGTCAAAGGTGAAGCTTATTGTCGGGAACACGTTGCATGGGACTGCAGGAGGTCGATGAAACATCAATTTGGAGCTGGATTGGTACTCACAACTGTTGAATGCACCCCCGAGGTTCTTACCGCCAAGGGCTGTGTGTAGATCGAAAACCCTCGATGGATCACCGATAATAAGGCTTGTACCGGTGTCGATGATGGCAGGTACATCTGTGAGGAGTGTTTCGCGGTTGCCATGAATTTTTGCTATGACTATCTGCTAGTATCCCTGGATGGCCACGATAAGTTATGCAATGTCCACGTCCACTCGATATTCCAGCTCACCACCACTGTGATATCAGTATAAGCGATTTAACCTGTGTACAGGTCTGTGTTGGATCCACCAAGGTACAACTCGCCTCCAATAGAAGAGAGCTTGATGGAAAATACAGGCTCTTTCACCTTTTCTTCATCGATGAGTGTTTCGAACAGAGGGCTATCAGGAAACTCCGAGATTGACTGGAATGCCATTCCCAACATGCCATCTGAGGGGAATTTGTTGACTTCCATGTCAGGGGAGTATGTTGTTGCAGCACCGATAGTCTGATGGTCTGCCTATACACCAGTCAGAAATAATGACATTCATAAAAGATACAGAACATACAGTGAGGCCGGTAATGGTGACATTATCAACGTACTGTTCACCAGAGACGGAAGATCCGTCTACAAACTGGATCTCAAATGCCATATACTTTTCTTTTGAGGTTCGAGATGATTCGGGGTCCCATATTGTGTGTCCTTCGCAGTGTGAACAGGTAAGCCCTGGTATGAAGATATCACTGCGTAACATCCAGAAAATGAGCTGCGAGGGGTTGACAGAAAGCACCGACCTAGAACCGGTGTCGATGTTGACTGCAGCGGAGATCAGGATCGACATATATTGCATGGACTTGAACCTACCAATAAAAGGTCTAGCAGGAGTGCCGATCCAGATGGTGGTATACCACACCATGTTTTTGAAATTCGTCAAACTGGCGCCAACGCCAGCGCGCTTCAAGTTTAGAGGCTCAAACTCAATCCCTTTCACAGCAAGGGGGTGCGGAGTTCCCGTAAATTTTTCATAATTTACGAGGCCACGCAGAATCTTGCTATGTATAAAAATGATCCCTTAGCGCATGCAATGTCAGGTGGTATGACGTACGTGTCGACTGATTCAACGTGCGAGTAAAGTGCGATTAAATCGACGGTGTTATCGGCCTTCAACAGCGACGGGGATTTGGTGAGGGGAATGATCGTCCCGTTGGTTTTCCAGTCCAACTCAGCCATTACGACTGTGAAGACAGCCATGGCAACAATCGGCATGAAGATTGTGAAGCACATTCCAAACAGGTGGGAATCAACAGAAACTAAAGCGAGGACTTGCTGGAATTATGCTGACCTTTATTGTAGTATTGGAAGGATCTGGGGTATCAATCGTGGGCACCAACTGAACAAATGATCAAACTGATGAATGACGGGGCTATTACGGCATGAGGCGACTGAACAACTTGAGGGCATGAGAGAAAGAACAAAAGGTGCAGTCTGGCGTTTGAGATCTGATTCATCGCGTCTACCGACTATACCCAAACCTTGATGAGTTTGATTGTGGATGCGGCGGAATTGATACCAACGAATTGTTTCACATTTAACGTACTTAGTGGGTGCCAAATATATTGGATGGCCCGGCAGTCCTGGACCGCGTCGGACAGCCTGTCGAACAAAACCTATGATAAATTTCAGCATCTATCTCATTTACAGAAGGAATGTCACTGCGAAGACGCGCCCAATGATTCAAACAAACACAGAGACATGCAGTCCTGGTCATACTGATGATATGCATGACCATCAGATGTTCAAATCAATAGCATCAAATGAGATAAAATCAGTGAACGTTGAACCTCCGAGAAAATGATGACAGGCTGAAATTTGCCAGTGCAAAGCCGCAACAGGCAAATCTGATCATTCTGGTCACTGGCAACACACAAAAAGGTGAATCAATGATGACAACAACATTTTGACACACACGAGTATTGCCGTCAGCGAGTAGGATGGACAACTTGAATTCCTGGACCCTTTTGAGGGGGGTCCGGGTTTACCCATGGCCGGAACGTCTTGGGAACGTCCGTGTGGTTCCCGGAACGATTTGTGGCGTGGCCCGTAGATGACGCGGACGGGCGAGCTCGGCCCCTGGAAAAGATCAATCTGCCTTTAGTATGACAAGGTCTGAGACTCACAGCGTGTGCGGCAAAGCTTTTTCCTAATGCTGACGGCCATTGAGATAGTATGAACGACTGCCTTCCTACCTCAGAGTCTGCCTACGGGAGACTAGAAGGAAATGGTCGTGGTCGTGCGAGCGCCGCTGAGTGCCTTTTTTTTTGACAATGTCTGGGCAAGAAACTAGTCGAGGCAAGTTGAAGTTAGTCACCTTAGCTGTATCATCGTTTCACATCATTTACATAGAACTACTACCCTGAAGTTGTTTCAAAAGTCATCTCATAACATCACCACCATACGATGCCACTTCCCCAGGAGAACAAGGAGTACAGCACCAAAGAGTATTGGTGAGCCTGCACAGAGCTAACCTCCCCTCGAATACCTCCCGATCCTCCGATCGAGCAGGAATTCGAGATACTCCCAGTACGTCCTACCACCATGGTCACGCGTATTCTCGCGCTGGATGACTGTCGTGTGACAGGGAAGACGCAGACAACTCCTTTGACTGGTTCAAATCCTACGCCGATCTCGCCGACCACATCCGTGTCTTGATCCCCAACAGGAACACTCGAATATTGATACTCGGGTGCGGAAACTCCAAGTTTTCGGAAGACGTAGGCGAACACTTGAGCACCTTGTTTTACTCGCGGGCGTTGACGCATGATTATCCCTAGATGTGGGAGGATGGGTACAGAAACATTGTCAACGTCGATGTCCGTCCATCTCGACGGCCAACCCAGGGCTTGACTCCCGTTCTCACATGCTTCACAGTACTCGGCGACAGTCATCGAGCAGATGCGGGCTCGTCATGCCGAGCTTCGACCAGAAATGGAGTGTACGTGCCACGTATTGGATGATTCGTAGTGTGGCCCTATGCCCATGGCGTTGCTGCAGGGCATGAGATGGACGTACGAGCCTTGTCGTTCGACGATGCTTCTTTCGACATCGCGATAGATAAAGGTCGGGCTGATCCTGCATCTTAGTTTGCTCTAGCTCAACCTAACCCACGTCACACACAAAGGAACCATGGATGCAATGATGGCGTCGTCTACTGATGTTTGGGTCCGTGCGCGTACGACGTTGTCCCAAATACCAGACTGAAAGCATGTAGAATCCTCCGGAAGACATCGTCAAAGACTGTACTGCTGAAGTGTCCGAGGTGCTCAGGTGCCGTTTGAACCTCCCCAGGATCTTCGCTTGACGAACAATGCTCACCAGCCTTCACTTGCCTTGTCCATAGGGTCCTTCGACCATCTGGCGCCTTTCTCTATGTTACATTCGGTCAACCTCACTTTCGCAAGAGGTTTCTTACGGGCCCGCATTCTCTTGGAGCTAGGCTGGAAATAAAAGAGCTTGGAGAGTCTTTCCATTATTACATGTATATTTTGCGCAAAGTGGCCTACTAGATTGGATGCTGGAAAACCCGTCTTTGTATTAGACCTGTTGCAGTAGACTGTGACTATCGATGGTATGCATGGGTTCAAGTTGTGTGGGATACCACCAGGCAAATCCAGATCTGTCAGCCGTTACTTCTCTGCAAAAGCATGAAGCGGGATCGGAGGACACACATAGGCCTCCTGGGATCCCTACCTGGTTGCCACAAAACACTCTTAACAACGGTCTCTACCAGAGGATTTAGACTTGCCTCGATCTTTGACGTCTCATGCAATTGTTGTGAGTCGAACCTTTGAGCTTATCATCACTCCAGTTTGCCTTGTTCGGGAAGTGGATTCAAGAAGCCCGGTGCCTCCTAGAAAGAAGCGGGGCGAGTGATTCGGAAAACTCATATGTGTCCAGCATGGCGAGACAGTCTCTCAATGGAACAAGGGTCATTGCGTGCTTCACGCAGAACGCTGCTGAGAGAATGCGCTCCAACGAGCTTGGGGTAGGCGTATTGGTCGTCTCTGATGCTGCTAACCTGCGTCGTGGACCGCGTATGCGTAGCCCACCCTTGGGGCAAAAGGTGGGGGAGGGGGAGGGGAATGCCCAGCCGTTCCACCTATCTAGTTCGATGGCGGATGGAGAACTTCCTGTTGGCTGCGGGTGGCTCCTAGGCGTGTCCACGCCTCTTGAAGAACAAGTCGGCAAATTTCCAAAGGGATGGAGAAGCATGGTGCGTTTGCAGAAATAGTCATGTGAGCTAAGATACGTGCCGAGGTCAACGGTGCTCTCAGGGATGTGGGTAATATCGATGAAATCCTATGATTGAGAAAGCTTAAACTCGTATGGAATGGTGACATTCAACGGTTCAATAAAGAGCTGAGATTTTGATCGTTTGCCCTTGAGATATACATATGGGTATGCACAACGAAGATGCTAGCCATGTCATATCTGGATACATGCGAGATCAACGGATCGACTTGGAATGTCGAAAGATCATGCTTGTCAAGCAAGTTGCACTTGGTCTTCATGATTCTTCAGGGGAATTACACCGTTAATACCGCTTGCCCCTTCTCTGTATCATCGGCGTCCTGATATAATGGTTCTTGTCATTACTGAGGAAAATGACCACAAGTGTCAACCTCGATTATGACTGAAAAAACATCACAAATCTACCTTCATTAAAATAAGAACTTGACGTTCTTGTAGAACGCCAGCATGGGATTCTCCCCGTTCTTGAGTCTGGTCCTGTCTAGGTCGCCATACGTCTCCATGAATTCTGCGTGGCTAAAAACGCTACTCCTTCTTTCCCCCACAGGGAGTCCACTCGCGGACTTGACACCGTCGACTGGCGGGCGACGAGACACCGGAAAGAAGAAGTGTGAATCAAACGAAGGGGGAGGTAAGCTGTAGGTAGAAGGTGACAAACGCGCATTCCCCGGAGGAAATGGATCATCGCCAGTACCAAGTTCGAGGACGCATTCATACATATCTCGCAGTTGCTCAAACGCGGTGGGGAACAATATGTCAAAGTAACCCTGGCGGACAAAGATCGTTTTACAGGGTACCATTGTCCCGCGCACGCTCGTCTGCACGACAGGCGCATTTGCGCCTGGTACTGTATCGGGCAGCGAAGAGAAGTCCGTGAGAAGGAGACGATGACGGGGGAAATGTGCGCGGAGCAGACGCAGAAGAGAAAGTTGACGTGTAGGTATGTAGTCCGGGGGGGATAGGTTTGGTGCCAATGGAAGGGATGCATACACTCTTCTCAAGGGTGAAGTACGAAGGTACCAGGGCAGATGAGGATGGCGCTTTATGCGTTGACGAAGGGAAAGAAACGATGCGATGAGGGGGTCCGTGATTTTGGAGTAATACGGTATGAACTCGCCCTCCGCGTTGATAGCGACCAAGCCCTGGAACGGCGCCAACGTACGAATGTCGTATCGCACAAGGTCGTGAGCAAAGTTGTCCACAACTTCAGCAGCAAGGACATAACACGGTGCGTGCTCTGTCTTGGTCCAGGAAAAAACACTCCGATGTTCAACATTCGCTGTGTTTTTATGGCCTGCGCGACGCAAACGAGTCCGTTGAGCCATTGCGAGTGGGGCGCTGATCTCGATGATAGTATAGACCGTGCGATCATAGACTTCCGGATAGTGAGCACGCAGATAGTCGAGAATGTTCAACGCCAAAGTGCCGTTTCCAGCCCCGAGCTCGTAAATCTTGAAATCTTCGTAAGGGAAGTATTTCAGAAGATATTCGGAAACAAGACATTGAGCGATGGCTTGACCGTACCATGGCTAGAATATCTTTAGCAATGGAGAGACGAGGAAGCGAGCACACCCACCTTGAATAGCTCGGTAGGTGTATGCCAAATTTGCGTACCAGGACCATCAGTCTCTGACAGGCTGCCACACTCTACGTAGCGACGCGCGATAGCTGCCTCAAACTGGGCAGTGTCTTTGAAGCTGTTGAAGTCGAATCCTTCGTTTTCTTCTTCAGGCGCGGTGAAGATGGTCGCTTCCTTGGAGAAATAACCGTAGTGTGGGTTGTAGAGCGAGTCTTCGATAAAGTCGCGTACGAGCATGCGAACACGCGTCGGTGGAGTAATACAGGACTTGGTCAGGTCATTTGAGGTGACGAGCGGGTAGGAAAGGTATTCCTGGGAGACATCCGCAGAAAACGGGACTTCCGGGTTGAAATTGAACTTTTCCTTGTCGATTTTGCGGGGTGGTGGTCTTTCTGACCAGTGAGTCGAGGATGTTGTGAAATGAGCTTTGAGGCATCGTCGTCGTTGAAAACAGCGCCGAGCTTGCCTCAGCGTCGTCAGGAGCATGGACGAGTGTTGACAAGCTCGTTGAGCGCAACGGGAAAACTCAAAACGCGTTGTCCGAATCTGAAGTGCCCGACGTCACACACATCCAATCAATCTCTTGATCCAACATTTTATCCTTCTAGATCTGCTCTCTCAAGATGGACGCGGTCGAGCGCAATGTACGCTCATGGATAGTCTCCGAAAAAAATATCGAAGTCGAGAGACTCGTTGCAGGCATGTACTATCTCGCAGATCTCGTCGGCGTCTCCTTACTTCATCATGTGCGACTTTTCCAGGTATCTCGTTAGGAAGCGTCACTATCCTCGACATTGTCAAGGCTCTTGGCGAGTACTTGACCTCGGAAGAAGATCATATCCGGACCAAGGGTATGTCTGCATTGTGGCGATCGACCTCTGTTTGACATATGCTCAGGTGTGCAGCTACTTTCTTTGGTGATCGAGCAGTGTCCCAGGGACAAGCTCAATGGACAAGCAGGTGTGTCCGTTTGTGGATGTTCGCATCGCACTCCTGAACATGAGAGCCTCTAGTCCGAGTTTTGGCTACATTCTACTGTTCCAAGCTGGAGGACACCGAAACAATCACGCCGGCGCTTAGCGGACTCTCTCATCTCGTCAACTTCCCCTCTTTTTCAACCCGTGAGGTCTCCGATGTTCTTTCAGCGTACGTTCGATGCCACTGCCTCTCCTGCGTGTAATTCATGTCTCTATTGATTAGAATCTTCCAGCATGTTAACATGCGATCATTGGTGCAATCCACCCGGTTTTATGTCTATAGTGTTATAGAGGTTGTCTTGAATGCGCACCGGGACCATCTCAAAAGCATAGAAGATGAATTTCTTTCGAGTTATGCTGTTCTGGCATCTGGAGAAAAAGATCCTCGTAATCTCCTTATCGCGTTCAAGATTTCCCGTACAATTCTGACAGAATTTGATATATCGAAGCATGTCGAGGTAGGTGGACGGCTCAAGCGATTGCAAGGAATACGGATGTCACCTTACTTGAACCAGGATTACTTTGACATCACCTTTTGCTACTATCCGATCACCTTTCGTCCTCCCCCAAACGATCCATACGCCATTAGCACTGATGATCTCAAAGATTCACTCAGGTTTGTTTTCTTGTTTTCTTTGTTTTCTAATCGCCGATTTACCTGTGAGATGGACACACACTTGATTGCGCCATTCGCACCTTTGAACAGAGCATGTCTCTGTGCAACTCCTGCTTTTGGCCCCCCTGGGATGACTTTGTTCCTCGAAAAGCTTTCCATCGCACCATCAGTGATCAAGGTTCGTTTGTGTATCTACGATGACTACAGCGGGGTCTCATTGTCACAACATGTACAGCGGGACGTTTTACAAACAATGGCTGTTTGTTTTCCTGCTTATGGGACTAGCGTAGCAAGGGAGTTTGGGCGGAAGGTCTGGAGTGCGCTGAAACTTGAGGTAAGCATTCCGATGCTTCTACTCACTACGTCAACAGACCACCTCCCAAGATCTTCCAACCTACGGATTCTTTGACAGAAGAAATAGCCTTGGATACCTTGCGCGCTTTCCTTCGCTTTATCCCCCCGGTTCTGTCAGATGATACCGACGATACTATCATTATGGTGCTTGAAACGATTTGCACCGATTCCCTTGATGCCATTGGGAAACCCGAGAAGGAACAAGCGAAAGCGGGAATCAAAGTCTTGTGTACATTTCTCGATGTATCCTGTACGTCGATGATCCGTTCAGCCGTGGATTGATGATAGGAACTGATTTAAAGCCCACTAGCAAATATCGGAGATAAAGCGATCAAAGATGGAATTGATAAACTCACTGGACTATTCCATGATCCAGAGGAAGCGTCAAATCGAGCAGCAGTAATTATGCTCTTGACCGACCTCCTTAACGCTTTTGTAGCTCTGGTAACCTCGGAAGCCTCGACTACGAGTGAAGATTCGTCAGGGGGCAGTCACTTGCTTATATCTTCGTTTCTGACTTCCCGCAAGGATGTTATACTCGGGGCGTTGATCGCAGGATTGAAGTCTTCTTCGACACGTTTGCCCGCGGTTCACGGACTAACAAGTCTTATACGTCTACCCACTCTCCTGACGGATCCTGAGCTTGGATACATAGTGCATGAAGTTGGGGAGTTCGTTGGGAAGGAGCCTGATGAGGTTGAGGATGTTAGGTATGTGGAACTATATAGACTCGGGTTACCTTCTGTTGGAGTATACTGATGTTGTCCCAGCTCTGATGTCCTCTCACTACTGTCTTCAATCGCCCTGAAGGCTCCGCACCATCTCGCAGATCAAACTCTCCCTGCACTCTTTGCCAAGCTTCCTGACAAAGCACCCTCAAGTGATGCTCACTCCGAGCGTATGGGGTACTGGCGTGCTCTTTGTGCTCTGAGCAAGCTCTGCGTGCAACCAACCCTGTTTGAAATCCTAGTCATCCGACTTACAGCCAAGCTGAAGTCACTACACTCCCTACATGCATCATTGGGAACGTCATCCGCGGGAGCGACGGCTGAAGAAACTGATCATGGTGCTGCATATGCACATGCACTTCTCCTAACCCTTGCAAACACACTTACAGCGAAAGTTACCAAGGGACGTCCTGATCCAGACGTCCACAAGTATGCTGACCAACTGCTCCCTCACCTTTTCCGACTCTTCCTCGAGGATGCGGTATCGACTGAAGGAGGAATCTTCGAGGATCAAAGACTACTGCTTGTCGGCGCGCGGATTGTTAAGTTAGTGGTGGAAGTGCTATCCGTTGAGTATGTTATTTGCTCCCCTGATAGCCCCTGCATTCACGGTTGAGCGCAGGCGACAACATAAGTTCGTCGGAGGAGTGACTTCAGCTTTCCTTGACCACGATGTTAAAGCCGTTACTGGAGGAGAATCACTTTCCTTCGTAGAGGAGTTCAATCCAAGTTGTGTTGGTGTAGTTCTTTCTCTCTATTGACCGAGATATTGATCGATGCACAGGCATCTGCTAGTAAGCGTCAGCGAGACACAATGATTCTTTTTTCAGCGGCGCATGTACCTGTCCGCAAAGAGGTACGCACTTTTTTTCATGGACTCACCCAACATTCCCGAAATGTATCTTTGCAGGTAGTGGTTATCCCCGACGCTCACGGGCATACTTTCCTATCGCGATTCCTCGTAACTCTTGTTCCGTGGTGCATATCACCCGCTTACAGCACCCTACAAATTAGGGCTGCATCCGAGCTATTTGCGACCCTGGTGAATAAATACACCAATGGTGTGTTGCCGTTTACATCTACATGTGACGTGCTTATACTTAACTTTCCACGTAGATGCTTCCGATTTCCTGGATTATATGCTAAATTCTTACTGTCCGTCCACTCTCTGTGATCCCCACGGTCCTGCAGAAGATCGGCGCAGAGGCATTGACAATTGGGTATCTGTAAGATTTCACTTGAACCGCCAATTCATCTTGGTTTACTGAAATCATGTTGCAGATAAGTAGAGGACTAATAGTCCGATCACATCTCTTGGCGTCATCGTTTATCGATAAACTCCTCAATCTTCTTGATGACGAAGTCGTAGGCTGGGATGCAGCCCGTGCAGTTGGGGCATTGTTCACAGATGATGAAGTTTTGACTAAACGTAATGGTGCTGTAATAAAGGTAGGCGGGAACCACCCTGAGAACCCCAGAAAATGCCCTGATCCAAGATTTAGATTCTCCACGCCCAGAGATATTTCAATGTCGTGCTGCCGAAAATATTAGAAGGTGTTAAGAGAGTCGATGGTGTGTGATCAATTATAGTCGTTTCATCAGTGTGGTTCTCTGACGACTGGACCCAGGAACGAAACGAGAGAACGCGTATATCATTGCTGTCGCGTCTCTCGTCAACGCAGTGCCGAGGTCGCTGTATGAAACACAAATGCCTACCGTGCGTCTATTTCTGCTTCGAATTATACTTGACCTATGTTATTGATCCATAGCTTGTGCCTCTATTACTCCGAGGACTCGAAGTTACAAATCATAAAATACGATGGCAAATCGTCGAGACATTCTCAAAGAACATCGACACTTTATCGGACGACAAACTATTGTCGACGTACGCTTCAACACTCGTGATTGCCATGCTCAAAAATTGCGTAGTCACGGACATGCCAGAGCATGTGAGCGATGGGAATCTACATTGTATCCCATCACTCATGCGATACGACGTACAGAAAGTTCGTATAGCAGCGTTGAAGCACCTGGGGCTGTTGCCCGGTGCAGTACGCTACGACTTGCTTCACCCATACAAGTCCCGCGTTGTGAAGGAGCTTGCAAGGGCATTGGACGATCCTAAAAGAGCAGTGCGAAAGGAGGCAGTGGATGCTCGGTTCGTCCTCTTTGAATTGTACAAGTTGGTGACTAAAGACGATCCGACTTCAATTGATAGGACAAAATGGTGAGCGTTGATGCGGCAGTGCAAGATCAATTTGACTGACAATTGGGTAGGTATAAGTATAGCGGTTAAGCCATTGCTCCGATCTACGAGACGAGGGGAATTATTGACAGATGCAGGACAAATGATAAATGTAGGGGCAGGCAGCACTAGTACCGTCATGCATGTACTACTACTGCTACCTAGTAGTACTGTACTCGTGATCGACTTGAGGTTTAATCGCCGACTGAAATTGGTGGCAGTGACCGGGCAAGCTGTTCCGTCGTCCTTCAATTGCGGTCACCAAGTAGTACTCGCGTCATTATGTGGGTCAGTGTATTTGGGCCTCTTCGACATTAGACTTTGATTGATCACTCGATATTCAGACCGAACATCGCAATCCTGAAGGTCGAACTTATTGGTTCAACACAGCAAGTCGTGAAAGCGTTTGGGAAAAGCCAGACGGTAAGCACCGATCATATCATTGGTCAACTACCATCTCAACTGTATCGCAGACCTCAAAACTCCTTTCGAGGTTGGATTCTCTATGTTTGGTCCATGATTTTTATTTATGTCTATATCGCAGCGTGCTTTGACGCAGACGAAATGGAAGGAATACTTCTCGGGCGGAAGGAAATATTATTATCACGTATGTCCCATTCGTCCATCTCCTCACTTTGACTCAACATTCAACTATATATATATATGTCTAGACTGAAAGCAAAGAGTCCAAGTGGGATATGCCAGATGAACTCCTTTTGCTTCTGGAGAAGGTTGAGAAGGAGGCTCAGGGTAGCCAGCTCGTGCTGGCCAGTAGCATGTGAGGCTGTTTTTTTGTGTTGCTTTGGCTTGTGTAATGATTTCCCTTCTAGTCCCGCTGCGGCGCCCCCTGCCGCCCAGAATGCCACTGACCCATCCACTGACCCTGCTACCCCGACCTCAACGAGCCTCGCAAACGGCACGAACGGCACAGTTGCACTCCCCGGTTCGGCTCTTCCCTTTTCTTCGGGAAGCATTCTTCCCGCACGACCAAACCTCCCTGATGATCCACTGATCCCACACAACGGCTTTGCAACCTTTGAAGAGGGTGAAAAGGCGTTCATGCATCTGTTGAGGAAAGCAGGTGTTGATGCAGATTGGAGCTGGGACCAAACTATGAGGGCTATCATCACCGATCCTTTGTATAAAGCGCTGAATACACTCGCCGAGAAAAAAACAGCTTGGCAAAAGGTTGGTGGTCGGTCTCTCTTTTTGGTTTCTTTCCTGTATCATTTTCTCTGTCATCGAGAGGTTCTGACGATTGGGATCACAGTTTACTGATGGACTGCGTGCGAAAGAGGAAGAAGAGAGAGAAGCCCGATTGTCCAAGCTACGGCCTGCAATAAGGAATATGCTCAAAGGCAACCCCAACGTCTTTCATTACACAACATTTGCCACAGCTGACAAGCTTTTCTCTCAACATCCGATTTGGCAGCATGCTAAGATCGAAGCAGAGAGAAAACTTGTATTTGACGAATATGTCTCAGAACTCAAACAACGTGAAGTGGTGCGTGTCCGTTTATGTCACTGCCACGTCCGTCCTCGCCGATTGTGCGATGTTAATTTCCGAGTCTAGCAAGAAACTAGGGCATCTCGAGCTCGTAGTATATCCAAGATCGTGACCCTTTACAAA
Organism: Leccinum boreale; assembly: GCA_038092235.1. Lineage (NCBI taxonomy): Eukaryota > Fungi > Basidiomycota > Agaricomycetes > Boletales > Boletaceae > Leccinum > Leccinum boreale. Next base: position 47,678 of record JBBPPX010000175.1, read on the forward strand.
GAGCTAGGCGTCGATGTACTTACACGATGGCGCAAAGCTCATGAACTAGTCGTCGAGTCAGACGAATGGAAGAATGATGAAGAATTGCGAAAACTCCCTACGCTGGACATACTACTGGCGTTCGAGGACTACAGTAGAGTCAAAGAACGCGAGTTCGAAGAGCAAACGCGGCGTGCACAAGTGGAGAAGATCCGTACGGAAAGGAAAGCGCGGGAAGCGTTCAGGGTAAATAATATGGTTATTATTTGGAGTGGCTTGAATCTGTTCTAACCCATGACAGGCTCTCCTCGGAGAATTGATTGATGCAGGAAAGGTCAAGGCGCGCTCCAAGTGGCGCCAGGTCTACCCTACGTTCGCTTTAGATGAGCGATATCTCAATCTCCTCGGAAAGCCCGGTTCCAACCCGCTAGAACTTTTTTGGGATGTCGTTGATCAGCTCGACCAAAAGCTCGATGCGAAGATCGCCGCCGCTGAAGAATCCATCCGTCGAGTAGAGGTGCCAAATGAATCTCCGGAGGATGCAGCCAAAGTTGCTGTAGTCAACGCGCAATCGACTCTGGAAGAGTTTGTGAACAGGGTGAGAAGGGATCCTGAGTCAAGCAGGAAGTTGAGTGAGGATGATCTTGTGGAGGCGTTCCGCTGCGTAAGCAACTCAGTCGACCTATTTCTTTTTAACTGCTTAGCCATTTTTAGTTACACGACCAAGCTGTCAAGAAGCAGCAAGACGAGAAGCGACGGTATGAACGCAAGCAAAGACACCTCCAGGACGATCTGCGCTACGCACTCAAAAAACTTCCCGACGCCATCGATATTAACATATCATACGAAACCGTAGGTCTCCCGTTCGCGTTTGATCATACAACTTTACAGATCTTCCTAGATTGTGCCCCTCATTGAACATCTTCCAGAGTACAAGGCTATTGAGGACGAAGAAAGCCGTCGCGCCGCCTTCTCCAAGTTCATGAAGAGACAGAAAGAACGCCTTCGTGAAGCCGTATCCGAAGACGGCGCGTCTACCACGAGCAGAAAACGCAAGGAACCGCCTCGTGATGGAGATAGGGATCGCGAACGAGACCGAGACCGAGACCGAGACCGAGACCGAGACCGAGAACGCGAACGCGAGCGTGACCGTGACCGTGACAGGGATCGAGAACGTGACCGCGAGCGTGACTCGTACCGCGATAAGGGCCGGGACTACGAGCGCGACAGGGACCGCGAACGTGAAAGAGACCGTGTTGACCGTGATCGTGATCGCGACCGCGAACGGGACAGAGACAGGGAGATGCGTAGCTCTCGGCACCATCACGATCATGACACACACTCCCGCGACCACGGACACTCAGAGCGGGACAGAGATCGTGACCGAGACTACCGGTCTTCGAAGTACCCGCGTGATGAACGAGATGGACGGGATGACAAACGGCGAGCTCGCCGAAGCTCAGGAGATCATGCGCCGCCTTATGGAAACGAAGATGAAGATGGAGACAAAGGCCGGGAGAAACGCGAACGAAGCAGAGATATAGGACGAGATTTATCGAAACACGAAGATAAAGGGTACAGTGAGAGGGTCGAGAAGGTATGTCTGTCGGTTTCGTTGGGAACTTGTTGCTGAATTATTGTAAAGCGAGCAAGATACGACCCCGAGATTGACGAACCGAAGGAGCAAAAAAGGGATAGATCTCGTAGGGCTGAGACTCCGGAGGAAGGGGAAATATGATGGAATCTTCGTTGTATGCACCACTAACTCGCTCTTGACATGATGCCCACAGTTAACTTGTTGGACTTTAGGCTTCGATGGGTCGCCTGTGTCCTATGTCTGTCATATAATCAAAATCATCTTTTTCTGATCAGTCAACGGGGATCACGGGGCAAGGCCTAATGGACAGCTGAGCTGCGGATGATTATGGCCATTATATGAATTTGCAAGGTCATAAATTTTTACTTTATCCCGAGTTGAGGTAAACTCATAAGGATCCGTATTTGCCATGACTGTTTTCTGTTCTATGACAATCCACATTACAATTGAAGCTAGATGCTGAATACAAGAAGATGGAAGAGAAACCCAGCACTGCAATCGTAGCACGGTGAGTGGAGCATGCATTGTTGGTGTAGATAAGTAATGTGTCAGGATTGGCGGTTTTGTCCCTCGTCCTCCTGCTCTCTTTATTGCGTTGAATCTGCTCCATCGTGCTCACCCGAAAGCCGACAAGCTGATGAGATAGAACTTGCATGTACATCATAAGTTTAAGTCGAATCCGTTTTCCCTGAGCAGAAGCTTGTGAAATGAACGTTCTGGTTCGACACATTGACCCGTGCTTACACAACTTTAGCATCCTCTTGAAAAATGAATGATTGCGAGCGAAGGTACTTGAGTACGACGTGTGTTCGCGAATGGCAAGGTTACGTACAAAAGCGAGGATATCTATGAGTGGGCACCAAAGTTGGCCCCAGACAGCCGCAACTAGAACAAACCCTCTCCGCAGAATCCCGAATATCTTCTGGGAAAGATCGGGGGCAAAATCAACCACCCACGCGGACGTTCGAGGCGTTTCTTCAACTCGCGGGAGGCGTCGAACGGCTGGTCCCCGTTGCCCACCAGGAGGAGGGTCTTGATCGGTCGTGAAGGGTAACAGGGATCCAGAAACGAGCGGATCCGTGCGCGCGACGCCGGACTCGCCAACGTACGTGCTCGAGGCGTGTTCGTGCATGGCCAGATCGATGAGTCGCGCTCCGCGAGCGTCTTAGCGTAGTCACTCAGATCGTTCGTCTGGATCGAGGCCGGCGCGATGGCGATAACACCATGGGGATGCGGTCTTCCGGAAGGCGAGGTGGGTCAATACGACGGCTGTGCGAATGGAGGTCAGTAAGCGCGTTAGATGGGCGTTCGAGTACTGACCGTGGATGTTGGACGCCTTGTATCCCTTGCCGAGGACGTAGTCGTAGGCAGCTACGATGTCCTGGGCGCTGCGGGAAATACGTTCTCGGAGACCGTGGCGAGGCGGTAGCTCGGCGCGATCAGCACACACTGGGCTGCTCCTTCTGACTGCGAGGCGGTCGCACGGAGTAGCTGGACGTAATATCCGGTAAAGAGTGTTATCATGGGGTGGCCGGTGACATTGCCTTCGCCGTGGATGAAAAAGATGACGCGGGTATTGGCGATATCTTGAAGGTCCTGTGAGCCCCAAACCGAGTCCGTAATGGCTTCCAATTGGGGCGTATCCTTCTAGTCTGGTGACCAGCCCGTCTAGTATGAGGTTGCCGCGTCGAGAGGCAAACCGTCGCGAATGGAAGTTGTAGGCGAAAGCCGATCACCCCCTTGAATCTTGAATCTTGAATCTTGGCACGCACAACGAAACGCTCATTCATGAGTAGCTTCCCGTTCAGGCAAAACGTCCGAAGGATGACAGACCCTGTCAGAATACGTGGGGATGGCCGCGGTCTGCGAACGAGGTAATGTGGGACCGCGTACTACAGTCGACCGGACACGATCTAACACCACCCGGTCAGGTGACTATATGCGCCGTGAATCGCAATTTGCTAGGTCAGGATCTTTACATATGTATGACGCCACAACAGGCGAGAGAGCCACGCCGAGCGACACGTTGCGTGCATCCCAAACCTTTTTCACGGAGATGCAGTTGGGTGGCCAGGTATACAGTGTAAGGCCTAGAAGGTAAACCGCCCGTGCGTGAAATTTAACCACCGAGGGAGGCAACCTGCGCCCTGTAAATCTCGCCTGGGGAACCTCGGGCTGGTAATAGTCTGCGTGTCAACTTCAAGTTAGCTTGCCCGCCCACTAACCTGTGTCTTTCCCGAACTGCTGCTACATTCAGAGCAGCTTGACAAACGCAGAGACTCAATACTGGCGTCTGCAATGAAGAAATGGAAAGTAGTTGGTCATTAAAGTGGTGCTAAACAACAGACAGGGAATGATGGGCTACGAAGACAATGGAAGGTTGGTGAACTGGATTGGTCCAACGCGTAGACGGGTGTAGGGGTGCTTGTTCTTGATGGTTTTTTGATATCCTTTTCTCCGCTTCTTCTTGACGACGACCTCCATTTTTCCCTTGGTATGCTCTATCACGGTGGCTTCCACTTTGACGTTATTGCGCGGGATAAGTGGGTCGCCTCGAAGGGTGTATTCACGTGATCCGATTTCATGTATGTCACGAAGATGGAGTATATCACCCACGCGGACGTCCTTGAGGTGAGGAACGGTGAGGACGTCGCGTGCAGTTAAGATGTATTTTTTTCCGACCACGGAAGCGATGACATATTGGGACGGCTGGGAACGGATGAGGTTCAGTGCTTCGGCGGTTGAGCCCGATGCGGCAGAGTGGAAAGAGGAAGAAGCGACTTGACACGACACGGGTTGAGCAGACGCCGAACAAGACGAGTAGAACTTGCTCACCTCGAGAAAGCCAACTGCGAACGGCCAACATATGGAACTTGCTAAGAAAAGCGTGACAGAGTAATATGTGTGACACAGTGTTATTCCGCGTCGCGCCGACTCTATTTTTAATCGGCGATTTAAAGATATAGTTTTTGGTCGTTTCCGAGAATTCCCTACTCCTTCATCCTCACCTTTGCCTCTCCCGGACAATGCATAGAATCGCACTACGAAACTCGGTCCGCAAGGTCTCTTTGGCCGCTGCTCCCAAGGTTAGTTCTCTACCTTTCTTTCGTTCACTTTTCAACATTTTTTTCAACCGACTAGAACTGCGCGCTACCGTCGCGCACATATGCAACCGCCAAGCCTGGTCTGTTTTTCTCTCTTTCTTTATGCTACAGTACACTTAATGGTCGGTTCTCTGTGCCCGCGTTTTCCTATTTGCAGCTGCGTCCGAGGTTTCCTCAATATTGGAGTCTCGCATCTCAGGTTCGGCCGTGGGCGGAAACGTCGAAGAGACCGGTCGCGTTCTGAGTGCGTTCATTTTTTAGCCCTTCGTCTCAACTATGATATGAACTCTTTCTCCAGGCGTCGGTGACGGTATTGGACGCGTCTGGGGTCTCAAGAACGTTCAAGGTACAGTGTTTCCCATTTCACTCGTTTATGAATAAACCGTAACTTGTATGCAGCCGAGGAGATGGTGGAATTCTCTTCCGGTGTGCGCGGCATGTGCTTGAACTTGGAGGCAGACAACGTCGGTGTTTCCATCTTCGGTAATGACCGTCTCATCAAGGAGGGTGACACCGTCAAACGTACTGGTCAAATTGTCGATGTTCCTGTTGGCCCCTTGCTTCTTGGTCGCGTCGTAGATGCTCTCGGCAACCCCATTGATGGAAAGGGTCCTATTGAAGCTGCCGAGCGTCGCCGTGCTTCTCTGAAGGCTCCCGGTATCCTTCCCCGTCGTTCCGTCAACCAGCCTATGATGACCGGGCTCAAGCCTATTGACGCTATGGTTCCCATCGGTCGTGGTCAGCGTGAGCTCATCATCGGGGATCGTCAAACTGGTAAAACCGCTGTCGCCATCGATACTATCCTCAACCAAAAGCGTTGGAACGAGGGCAAGGACGAAGACAAGAAGCTCTACTGTGTTTACGTCGCCATCGGTCAGAAACGTTCCACTGTTGCCCAGCTCGTCAAGACCCTTGAGGAGAACGACGCTATGAAGTACACTATCATCGTCGCTGCTACCGCTTCGGAAGCTGCACCTCTGCAATACCTCGCTCCGTTCTCTGGCTGTGCCATGGGTGAATGGTTCCGTGACAACGGCAAACACGGTGAGTAAAGACGATACACGTGATGTATACATTCTGACATCATCCTGTAGCTCTCATCATCTACGATGACTTGTCCAAGCAGGCTGTCGCGTATCGCCAGATGTCTCTCCTGCTCCGTCGCCCCCCCGGTCGCGAGGCTTACCCCGGTGACGTCTTCTACCTCCATTCCCGTTTGCTCGAGCGGGCTGCAAAGATGAGCGAGAAGTTCGGTGGCGGATCCCTCACCGCCCTTCCTATCATTGAGACCCAGGGTGGTGATGTTTCGGCATACATTCCTACTAACGTCAGTCCATTCAATCATTTATATCGTCATGATATTAACGCCCTCTGCCTCAGGTCATTTCCATCACAGATGGTCAAATCTTCCTGGAGGCTGAGCTCTTCTTCCGCGGTGTCCGTCCCGCCATCAACGTTGGTCTCTCTGTCTCTCGTGTCGGCTCGGCTGCCCAGACGTGAGTCCTGTGCTGTGATGTTCTCCAGCTGTTTCACTCGCTCATGCCTTTATAGCAAAATCATGAAGAAGTTTGCTGGCTCTCTGAAGCTTTACCTCGCCCAGTACCGTGAGGTGGCTGCTTTTGCCCAGTTCGGTTCTGATCTCGATGCTTCGACTCGCTTCTTGCTGAGCCGTGGTTCCCGGTTGACTGAACTTCTCAGTGCGTATTCTCGTTTTGGGGTAGAAGTGGTCGTACTTACGGATGCTGCTTTGAAGAGCAAGGCCAGTACCAACCTCTTGCAATGGAGGTCCAAGTGCCGATCATCTACGCCGGTGTCAACGGCTTGGTGCGTAACTGTGCTTCTTGCGAGGGTCTATCGTCTGATCCCTCCTTTAGCTTGATTCCATTCCCGTCGACAAGATCACACAGTGGGAGGCTGAGTTCAGGTCACATTTGACGAGCTCGCAAACACCTCTACTGGAAGAGATTTCGATTGGCAACGTGACCCCCGACTTAGAGGCGAAAATCAAGAAGGTCGTTGAAGACCACGTTTCTTCCTTTACCTCATAGAGATTTTTGGCGATGACACATCCGCTTTGGTTTGGGGACGCGTTGACAAAAAGTACCATCACCTGCTTATCCCGTAGTCTTCATGTCCTGTGATACCTTTGGCGAATGCTATCATTCTTTCGCAGAGCAACACGTTTCCAGCTCCTGGGAAGTTCCTTAAAGACATTTAACCCAATTACGTGTCACTCCGCTGACGTCATGGCGGAGAATTCTGCGCCTCGAACTCCACACCGATTTCCCGATTTCGTGCTAGCGGCCAAGCTCGTATCTATGTGGGACTTGCGAGGCTGCAAGTACCAGCGATGAAATTGAAGGGGGAAAAGAAACAAGGTAGGAAAAGCTCAGTCTGTAGTGTCTGATGCTGCGTCAAACTGTTCGTCCTCTTCGTCCTCGAAGTACTCGTTCTCCTCATCCATCGACTCTTTAAGCTGTGCAAGCAACGCGTGCGTGCGTGTCGGTCGATCAGTTAGTTGGTCGTCCCCATCATTCGAGGACGACGACCCACCATCTCCAAGAGCTCGTGGCACTCGTTCAGGTGTGCCATGACGATACCCTGGCCTTCTGGTATGTTGCCGTCGTGTCCAATAAACTTGCCGTCCTTGCGCATGGAATCGATCTGGTGCAGCGCCAGTTGATACTGCAAGAAAATCCGTCAGAAACGTTTCGCGGTGTGCGGGGCGCGACTCGATGGGCGTACTGGATAGAGGTCGCGAGGGCTAAAAGGACCTCCGTGCTTGCACACTTCGTTGAGGCATTTCTTGACCGTCGAAAGCTTGTTCGCCTGGGGGTGTCAATTCGGAATCTCTGCGCACGGGAGGAACGTGGGGGGGTAAGACGTACTACCGGCATCAACTCCTCTGATACGGGCTCGCTCGACGACAGCAAGCGATAGATGAGACCATAACATCGTCTCAAAAGATAGAGCAGTACCTGGTGGGGGAGCCCGGTCGATCGGCGAGGAGAGACGATATGGACGAGCAAGACTCACGTATTGCCCTGGCGGACGGTTTCCGTCTGCATCCACAAACTTGCCGTCGATTCTCATCTTGTCGATCTCTTGGAGACTGAGGGAGTAATTGTACAGGTCGGTTTCTCTGAGACTCCATCGATGTGTGAGGACGAGGTTTTCGAGTTCACAACGGAGCTGGCTGAGGCGGTCGTGTATCGGTTTAAGCGAAGTGGCCACGTTCTTGGAATCGTCCTGGGCCTTGATCTGCTGCAGGATGTCGAAGCAGTCTTCCAGAAGAGAGGAGCACACTGCCTGGGAGGCAGGGACGATTCCTCCTGGTCCGAGGAATTTGCCATCGACGCGCTTCCTATGAACGAAGTGAGACTTTGTCTTGGAAAGTGGGTGTCGGGATACTCAACGAGTCGATCTTGCGAAGCTCTTCGGCCAGAGGCTTGAGCTCGGCCTTGAGTGAACCTCCCTTGGCAGCCAGTGCTACTAGTGGCCGTCGTATGGCGACGAGACGTTCGTGAATGGGAATAAGCTCGACGGAGATTTCAGACAAGGAGTCTTGGAGAGACTGCACGATGGCATCTACGAAGACGACGAGACGTTCGGACTAAATGGTGGGAGACGAGGAGGATGGAATAGGAAGTTGCGCACCACATTCGTTGAGCTGTCGTTCGAGTAACCTGGTCATAGCCTCTGGATGCTTTCCGCTCTCGGCGTCGTGTTGGACGATGGAGCGGAGCTCTCCTAATCTGCGGTGGAATGGGCCGAGATCGGCTTCGCTGTAGAGACCTGATTCCTCCATATGGGTGATAATTTGCTGAAGCAAAGGGGGGCATGGCGTCAGTACGTGTCTACTGGGTAATCTGCTAAAAGAAGGTCAGGACTAGCGGGCACTGCGGGAACTCGAAATGGATGGCGGTCGAGCGAGCAGTACCGGCGATGGAACGGAAAGGGGGGGGGGGGGGGGATGGACACTAACACGCATGGAAGCCAGCTGGGAGTAGACGGCGGGACATTCCTTT
>JBBPPX010000176.1:0-56217 GCA_038092235.1 Leccinum boreale
GCTCAGCACCGTTGCTAGTACTAGAAGAACTTTATAAAACAAAGCAGACTGTCACGTGACTCGGAATTGCTGAATTTCATTGATCGTGATTCGTCTTGTCTGAATTCAACGTTCGTCTTTTCGAACTCGGCTCACCCTCCTTGTGCCGTCCTCAGACTCTTTATCGTGCGAAGACTTCATGCGTTCGCTTTCGTCAACTTGTCCGGGAATGCAGGACATATCCGTAATTTTTTTTCGAGAGGGGTATTCAACCACTTCTAGCAGAATTTCGATTCAGAACATCGATCGCTGGACGCACCTTCGGTCCATGCACTGCTCCAACACGATAATGGACGTCGACACATTTTTTGATATCTCCCGTTTGCCTTCCTTGACCGAACTTTCGTTCACGCTGGAATCTCTATCGATCAACCAGATCGAGGCGTCCAACCACGCATTCGTGCTTCCTGCGCTGCAACGTATGACATTGTATATCGAATCGATGGTCCGCGATTCGAAGTTCCTTCCCCACATGCGACTCCCAGCTCTTAAAAAATATCCCTGTATTACAACAAATCTCTCCCTAAGGCCATGATCAGGTCGTTCGCAATGGCTCTCAGAGCAGTCTGCAACCACAAGCTTGTCGCAGAGATCACCCTGGAGGGTTCCTGGTCATCTAGTTCTCTCCTTTGGGAGCGTACTACGCTTGTCCTTGAGGACGTCCTTCCTTTCGCACCGTTCAATCTTACCCACATGCGTATCGAGCTCAATTGGATCGTAGATATGAAAGGCGACGATCTAGTCCGACTGGCGTCTGATTGTCCGCGGATCCAGTCTCTCTTCATCAAGTCTCTGTTCGAATGGCGCTCAGCTGGAATTACGCCGGTCGGCTTACTGAAGGTTCTTCGACTATGCCCGTCATTATGCAACATCTCCACCGCTCTTGACACTCGCGGTTACCAAGTTCTCCCTCATCATGAGCTCGACTCTTCATCTTTGATCGGTGGTGGACTCGACCCTTTGCCGGCTGGGCGCTTGTGGCGCTTGCATCTCGTTGACTCGGTCATCGAAGGAGAGTCCGTCCCAGCTTTGGCGGCATTCTTTGCGGACTGTATGCCATCGGGTGCATTTGCAATCACGAGCTGGGTGTACAACACGATGAAATGTTTTCACAACAACTGACAAGACTATCAGGAGCGGTGGAGAGACGTGAGTAGGATGGCGAAAGTAATGATAACCGAGCGGTCCAAGAGGTCCGGTCGGCCACATTTTGAGTCGATGTGGGTAATCGACGCAGGTATGATGATGTGTGAACCATCTTGAGGAGGGTCTTCTTTCACTGTTGGAGATGAGAAGTTCTTCCGCGTCGTTCCCATCTCCCCAGGGTTGCGTCGAGGCACGGCGCCTAGTTATTCTGATTTCTTTACTATAGGTTGTCGCCCAATTAAATCACATGTTCCCCTTGGTAAACGTGCCTCATCGATACTTATCTGGGTCAATTATGCATTCGGACAATACTTGGAACGGGACCGGACAACCAGTCACGATAGAGCTTTGATCCAGGTCTCTCTAATTCGGCTGCCCTCTGCCCCAACTCGATATAAGAATTGGATCACGACAGTCTGCTCTCTATATTCGCCGCTTGGGCTTCAGATGAGGCAAATATATATTTACCCTAAGCCATGTTCCTCAACACGGGGAAGTTGTTTGGTACCTGTCGGATGTGCTGGGACTCTCTTCTCCCCCATTACATTGTACTACTTCTGTAGAACTATCCGGTGCACTAAATGCGCACTCAGAAGCAGGCTGCGTGTTGTTCAACTCTGACTGAGGGTCCATTCCCGACATGGCATAGATGGCCGTATTTTGGGTCCATCCTTTTCCTTGAGCCACCCGGAAAACGATCAGCAGCGTGGCAACTGTCTGGTGTATGCTCGTGAGAACATGTTGGTCAACCATTTGGATAACCATCACCTGGAATTGAATCAACGCCGGTAATAACACATGGTACAGTGTGTTTCCGATTCCATACAGAACGAGAGCAGCAACTGATATGGTAGAGTAGAGTGCAGCCGACTCGATGATCATCGCAGCGACCGACGTATATCGCGTCCCATACTTTGGTCCCATGAGCGAAACGATATGGTACCAGAAAGTTAGCAGACGAAGAACAATGGCAATAGTTACAAGAAAACAAACCTCTTTGTTGCTATGGTTGAGGACTAAGCACTGCCCCCTCAACGCACATCTTCATCGTATACAGAGAGCTGACTCCCCATTCTGTGCAGCCTGAGGACGTCAAACACTATCTACTACACTGCCCACAATACGCCCGCCAACGCGCCAAACTCGAAAAGGAGCTCCGACGCAAATCGACGAACATCCCGCACATGCTCACCACCTGCCCGGCCATCAAGCATTTGCTCAATTACGTTAGCGCAACTCAACGCTTCCGTGATACACTAGGTGACGTTTCATACCACTCCAAAACCGCCAAACAGTGACAAGTCGCATGACGACAGACCAGACGCACACGACAAGAAGAAACCTACGCAAGACACGTTCCTCTATCCACTCGTTGAGGAGGGAAAGGTTACCGCAAGGCGGAACCATAGGCATCAAACAGCCGAACGAGAGCATTTGATCGGTCAAGACAATTCGCGACATCACTCCCGGCCGCCGCCGCCGCCGTCGTCGTCTCGGCCCTCAATATCTCCTTTTATTCTTCTTTTATTCTTTATCGCGCTGTCCCTATTCCCATCCTACCCGATCGCCACCGCGATTCGAGTACATGATATCTATAGCATACGTCGGATAGCACTCCTACACACGTCAGCTCACCACACAGGTGATCCGCAGATTTACTCATATGGCTTGCGCATCTAAAACCGTCGGAGGGAACGACGGGACCGTTGGGGGGCCTTACGCCTGGCTCGACGGGGCATTTGCGAAGTCGAAAGGGAAGCGGCGGGGCACGGGGCCCCATATTACCTAGTCTAGATCGTCCGACATAGGGTACTACACCCCACATGGACGGAAATGGATTTAAAAAAATAAAAAATAAAAAATAAAAAAGTCAACTCGGGATTCAATAGATCCCTCGCCTGGACGGGCGATGGAAAGCGACTCTTTGCCACATTTGTCGATAGCAACATCCACTGTCTCGACGTGTCCTCAAGGACGACGCTCTCGCAATGGTCTATTAAGAGTGACGACAATCCATACTGCATCACACTAGCATGCGACGGAGCATGCATAGCAGTCTCTGCTGGCTCATCGGTCTCATGATTCTGGGGTGCTACAACACATTAACGAATTGGACCTGTAATTGACTACCCCCACACCGTCTGGTCCAAGGCCATTTCGGAAAACGATGATATGGTGACTGCTTATCACCTGACAATCATGCTCTGCAACCTACACGGTGTTCTGCCACCATCATACCTCAAAGATGTGAGTATATGCATGTTGACATCATGATGTTATCTGAGCCCACCGTCCTGACGTCCAACACCAGAAAGAACTTGTTGAATCCCATTCAGACATCGATGTACTGGAGGTACTAGTTCGTTTTTGTTCCGGTTCAAAACATGTCATCATATGGCGCAGGTGGAGCTCCCACCCACGATACCCACGGCTGACGATCAATTCAACTACGACGAGGTTTGTAATCAATTCATTCCGACTTTGCTGCCGTGCTGACGCTGCAGAAGGCACCCTCGCCGACGTCGTCTATTCATTATGAGGACCCAGTGCGAGGGAGAGGCCGCTGCGGGCTAGCTCCGACTCTCTTCACTGTTGAAGTGGATTAGACTTGGCCTCATCCATTCATTTCTACTTTGAACGAGCCGAAGACACGTGTACTGTATCTTTCTGCCGCCTCGATACTATCGTCCAAAGGCATATACGTGGGCGTCCATTCGTTCCAGCGTCAAGGTAGGTGACCGTGGTCATAGACTGCCCTGCACGATGGTCTCACCGACAGACAAGTATCGCAATACCCATATCCAAATACACGAGGCTCCGCCCCGTTCGACTGCGCGTGCGCGAACCTGCTCATAGTGACAGGCCGAGGCTGCCTGACAAGGCAGTATGTTGTTCGAGACACACGGCCTCACCACTGACGAGCTTGAGTTGCTCAACTGACAAGACCTACAAGAGGACTTGGTCGATAAGTCTAGACTTGACAACTTCATCCATAGCTTACAGTCCCTGAACTTTGATTTTGGGCAAAACGCCGTCAGTCACCGAAGTACTGGACACTAGTTCCCATGCAAAAAAGTCCTATAGTTCGATCATCATGTCCCTCTCCAAGAGACGCTTGAAGTAGAAGAACGAGAGCGACGAACCTCAGAAACGAGCGACGACACTGGTCAATCGAGAATGGTGCTTTCAAAGGTACTTTTTTTCCTCGGTTTATCGACGAAATCGACCGCGATTCCTAATGTTGAGTCGTCGCTTTTCTCGTTTTCGATCCAGCGCTAGCTGAAACGCGCGCTTCTTGTTGGCTTCCAAGAAGTACCAGAGCGTGCGAGGCCTCCAAGTTAATACCCTCTCCAAACACACCCTTTCCCCGTATGTGTATGGTCACGCTTGACAGAAGCGAGGCATATCTGATCAAAATCGAACATCCGGATGATGTGTATACGACCGTGTTGTTCGAGTTTTGTCTGAACGTCTCCCTCAGGACCTGGGCTTACAGTCACTACGCCAACGCCAACTTTTCCTTCCTCAAGTTCGATCTCAAGGTGCACAACAGCCTGGACGCGAACACGGAGTACACCAAGCTCTGGAACGATCTGAGACAGCAGATCTGACTCGTTAAGGGGGGCGAGTATAAACCGGGGCAGGGCAGGTTTGTGTATATTGTTGGTGGATATGATGCTTGGTACTATGGGTGAGTACTCGTGGTTTGTTCTTCCCTCTCCCCCTTCTGACCTTTTCCCCTCTTCCCGGGTAGGTCCACCTACTCGCTCGTGTTCGCGCAGGACATGTACGAGACGGTGGTCAAGAAGGCTCCGCTGGGTCCGAGCTTGGCAAGCTGTACTGCGACTTTCTCGTGGGCGGGAGAGCCGGGACGATATGGATTCGCTCAAGGTACGTCGATCGTGTCGTGCGTGGACGGATATCGTGTTAATGACGGGTTGCCGTGCGATGTACATAGGACTTGTAGTGCGCGAGCCGAACCCGAGCCGAACCCGAAGGCGTCTACCGAGGAGGTCGAGAGGAAGAGATGTGCTAGTGAGAAGTTGTGAGAGAGGAATTAAAAAAATGTCTGATAATACTTCGGACGGGGTGAGTTGTGTAGCGATCTAGTAACGTGGGGGACTTTGACTTCGAGGGGATGCATGTGGGCGAAGGCAAGCGCCAAGTGCACAGCCTGATAGTTGTTGACACGCGCCGGTAACTTGTAGGTTCCTCCTTCCTTCCACCGCTTAGCGCTGATCGCTAGCAGCCCAGTATACTTGCCAAGAGACATTTGAATAATAGAAAAACCGGAACGGTGGTGAGCATTTCGACAAGACATTTGAATGGCATTGAACGAGAACAGAATTTAAAGGGTTCGACGTCCATCTAGTCACAATCGCAATGTCTATCAAAGGTGATGAAAAAGACGCCATTGAAAGTGGAATATATCCAGAAACGGGCGACGACACGGTTGACCAAAGGGACGCAAAGCTGATCAAAATCGATCATCCAGATGTGGTGTTTTCGGTCGCGTTTCTTGCTGGCGGGAAGGAGGTCGTGAGCGCTGGCGAGGAAGGGAATATTCGACGATGGCGAACGGAAGATGGCATGAAAGTAGGGATGCCAATCGATGCTGGAAGCGTCGTGTACGATCTTGTCGTGTCACCGGACAGCAAGTGGATCGTGGCTGGGACGCAAAGTGGTCAAGTTATGGTGTGGAATTCGACAACCTTCGAAAAAGTGCACGAGTTCAATGCACACGACGATGCGGTCTATGCTATGGATGTCTCAATCGACGGGACGAAAATCACGACAGGATCGCATGACTACACGCTCAGTGTCTGGTCGCTTCCCATGGGAGAGCGACTACTTGGGCCTTTGGGACACGACAAAGCATTGGCCACGGTCAAATTCTCACCAGACGGAAAATTCATTGCAACTGCAACGTGGAATCACAGGTCCGTTCGGATCTACGACAGTCTCGATGGCACCCTCCTCGTAAACTTTCCAATCAAGGTACCATACGTGTATTTTAATAGATCCCTCGCCTGGACGGGCGATGGAAACCAACTTCTCGCCTTGGCTGTCGATGGCACCGTCCACTGTCTCGACGTGTCCTCCCGTACGACACTCTCGCAATGGTCTATTCAGAGCGACGACAATCCATACTGCATCACACTAGCATGCGACGGGACGTGCATAGCAGTCTCTGCCAACTCATCGGTCTCATTCTGGGATACTACAACACATCAACAAATTGGACCTGTCCTTGATTACCCCCATCATGTTTGGTCCATGGAAGTCTCGGCCAACTACGATATGGTGGCTGCGGGCGACGAGACTATCACGCTCCGTAATTTGGATGGTGTCCTGCCACCATCATACCTCAAGGATGTGAGTACATGCATTTTGAAGTGATGTTGTTAGTATCTGAGACCACTGTCCTGACATCAGAAAAAACTTGTTGAATCCCAGTCGAATAGCAATGTTGACTTGCTGGAGGTATGAGTTTGTTCCTTTCCTGTTCGAAACATTCCATCATAGTATCGGCGCAGGTGGAGCTCCCACCCACAACGCCCACGGCTGAAGATCAGTTCAACTACGACGATGTTCGTGGCCAATCCATTCCGACTTTACTGCCGTGTTGACGCTACGGCAGGCTCCCTCGCCTGCATCGTCCGTTCATCATGAGAACGAGGTGCCACTGCCTATCTCATCCCACTGCACATCACAACCTTCAGTCCACCTCGTGACCTCCACCCCAGAGATATGCTCAGAGATGCGTAATGATAGTGCACTGCCGTCTCGATTCCTTCGGATCTTAGGAAGGTGGAAGAAGAGCATCAGAGAACTTACAGTCTCGTCGCCTCGTCACCTTTCCGGCATTCAATCTAGGTCAGCAGAGAACACGAATGCCTCGAACAGGGCATTTTTTACAATGGCCGAAGGTCGTAGTCAACCAGTGAGTGTTCCTTGAAATTCGAATGGATGTGCTCCATCTAAACTATCATCTTAGCGAACGGTCAGAAGGGTTGGGGAACCGGTAGGTGTTCATAGTTGTCTATTGGGCCCCCAGATTCCATCGTTTATCTTTCCTTGCAGAAGAAGAAAGAGAAGAAGTCGAAAGCCAAACCTCGTGCGAGTGGAGGTCGTCCGAATCCAGGGCCATCGAGCGACGTCACTCTTCCGTCAGACGTCAACGGTGACCACAGTGGTAGCACTAGCACCGGACGTCCTCCGGATCCGAAACCAGCCAGCGAGGTAGGTCGTCCGTCAGCATCGACCACATCGTAGGAACTCATGTCGTACAAGGCACAACCCGCAAAAGATACAGGTCAACCCTCGACTCAGAGAATTCATTTGAGCGTAGGCACACTTTCCTTGAGCACATGTTGCGAAACTTACAGCAAGCATTAGAAAGAGTCAGAGAACGTCAAGCTTTCCATTTTGTTTCCCAATTGGTTGTGTTGCTGCTCGTCGGAGACGCAAGAAGAATGATACTGTAGGTAATATACTATGCGAGGTCGTTATTTAGTGCGCCATATTGTGTGTGTGGTCGATGATCATGTGCTTGAGTGGTGTATTGCCCGTCTATGATTAAATATTGGACCCTTGAAGCAGGATGCTCACCCAGTCCGGAACATTTGCTGCGAGGAATGTCGTGTCTGTAAGGATAAGAGAAAAAACTCGCGACCGTGATTTCTCTTGATATAGGAGACTCATCAGTCGAACCCCTTCGACCTCAAGGGCGACTTGCACGAAGAGTGGTTGCAGACAGGAATAGAGGAGAGTCTCCACTGCTGGCTGAGGACTTTCCACAGAGGAACTGTTTGTCTGGTAGTCATCGTCGTTACAGAGTGGGAGTCTCGTCGGAACGCATGCCCTCGGCGAGACTACGCGGATCGAGTACCCACATCACCGCCGCCCGCTCCGTCGAGCTTTCGTGCTCGTCTTGGTACGCGTAGGGGGAGGGGTATGCATTCCCACCATGCATTGCCCTCAGCACAGCACGCACGCTGCTCCTATTCGTCGTCAGCGTCGTGTGCCCCCTCGAAGCTCCCGCGAGCATCGATGTGACCGTGTGCATGGTCAGCTTTGGGATGGAAGTGCGCGCCGCCGGGGGCACGTCCCCATCTTCCCCATATTCGTCGTCGTCTTCCTCCAGCATTGCTTCTTCGGCTGCAGTTGGTGTTGAACTGTGGGCATCATCGTCCTGCAGGATCCGGGTGCACGTCCGCACGAGGGTATCGCCAAAGGCCGTCAGACTCGGCTGGTTCGCGTGTTCGTCCTCCGAGGTCGGCGCGGGCAGAGTAGATGGGTATATGCGCACGGGAACGAGCAGTGGCAAGAACTGGACGGGGTAGCGCGAGTGTCGCCAGTACGCCTCCACCTGCGACGGCGATTCGTTCGTCCCTCCATCCGTGGCGCTCACGATGTCATTCGTACGGTCATCACCATTCCAAGTCGTCGATACAAGAACGGGAACGGGGGAGGGTGACGCACGTGCACAGCGAGTTGACCCCAACAGTGCGTCCGCTCGCTGGCGTTCCCTGTCCCCGCCGATCTTGGCGACGATCTGGAGGCACCGCCTGCGTGCCTCGCACGTCGTCCAAAACCTCACGTCGCCTGAGGAGAGGGTTGTGCGGTCGCGTATCTCGTCCAGGATGCCTCTATGCATCTCTTGGATGGTCTGTGCTGCGAGCGCGCGCGAGTGTTGTCCTGACAAGCTCGTCTGCGTGCCCTCGTCCTCGTCCTTGTATTCTATGCACATGTGTTGGTTGTCGTCGGTCTGACGGGCACGTGCAAGTGCCTTCGTTCTCTCCCGTTTCCAGTCGAGATAGCTCTGAGGAGGCACGAATCGCGCGTGTGCGTCCTGTTCGCTGCATGGAAGAGGCGCATGAGAGATGTCCGAGACGAGCGCGATGAGCGCAGACAAGTCAAGGTTGACGTCGGTCGTCGGCAGTAGCACTCTAGGTTGTGCAGGCGTCTCTGGCAGGGGCGGTGCAGAGTGGTGTGGGCGCTCTCCCAGCTGGATGTCGATGCCCATGTCGCGCAGGCGTTGGACGGTCTGTACGATGCGGGCGTCTGAGCGGGCGTTGTTAGCTAGTGGGTCGAGGCGCGTGAGGCGGAGGGTGACGCAAGGGACGATCGTTGTCGCGGTGCCGGCGTTGGCGGAGGGAACTGGGACGGGGTTGGCTTGAGCAGCGGCGAGGAGCGCTGTGCCCATCCTTATCACCGAGTTGTCTAGCTGGTCCTCGCAGTCTTCGTCGTCGTCATCGTCGGTGAGGTTCATCTCCATGGCGAGGCGAGTGTTTTTTATGCTACGAAATCGGGTGATGAGACGAGGACGCTGCTCGGATGGCGAGCGGATCGACGTACGTGTTGACTCTGATCCACCTGGACCCGTTCTCAGCGACGACGTCGACCTTGACGGGTTTCGAGTCGACGATGAATGTGCGACAGATTGCGATGGGTTGACGGGCGTGCACGAGCTCGTCCCACACGGCGACGAGGTAGGGTGCATTGGAGGTGTTGTCCCTGGTGATCTCGTCGCGCAGAGAGCGTAGTCCCGGGAGAGCGTCGACGTCGTTCTCAGCGACGATGCCGATGACGGGGAGCTCCGGTATTTGTGGACGAAGTTGTTTGTTGTATTTGTTTGACCATGACCGCGCGACATCGCTCGGCCACCATCAAACAGACACCTCCGCCCCTCGTCCTCCCCGCACCCGCCGTCCCCGCCGTTCCTCGACAGAAATTCGCGCCCTTCGCCGCCCGCCCACCCAGCCCGACGCCGACGCCGACGCAGCCCACCGCCCGCAAATTTCGCGCACATCTCTCTCACCTTCTGCCCAGACATGCCGCCTTCACGGTGACGATCACGCTTCACCAGCTGCACAACGTCCCCCTCGTCCACGGCGAGTTCGGCCTCAGGTGGAAAATCAAGGGCGTCACCTCCCATTCTGGCAACGGCATCCTCGACAAGGTCAAGGCCAGAAAGGCAAAGCCCATCCCGTCCACGTCCACGGCCGCATCTGGAGAACATCCACCGACGCCCTCCTTGACAGCCAAGGGAAGCGACACCGACAACGCTTCCATCTTCGATGCCGCCTCCACCTCTGACGCTCATAGCATTGCCCACAGTACTTTTACGCTTCCACCTTCTTCGTACTCTGCCAGCGGCCAAACCACGGCGCGCACCCAGCCCCAGCCCATCCCTGCCGTCATCATATCGACCAACCAACCCTCGCCCCCGCACGTCGCGCGCAGTGCGTCCGTAGCGAGCATGAGCAGCATGTCTTCCCTCTCCTCGTCCTCACCCCATCTCAACGGGCGTCTCCCACACAACCCTCCAGGCTACCTCTCCGCAGACTGGTCACGGCAAGCTCAAGACACCGTTGACACCCTCGTCGACCCTGCACACAGCTCGAAAGCGCCAGCCAAAGTTCACTACTCCCCCGCCAAGGACATCACCCCGTTCGTCCGACTCAAGGAACACAGTGTCGTATGGGAACAGACCCTCACGCTCGTCGTTCAGATGAGCGTCGCCAGGGACAATGGCGAGCTAGGAGACTGTCTGGCCAAGTTCGTTGTTATGCAGGTACTTCTCCCCCTTCCTCTAGCGTCCGACGTGTTCACTGACATCGTACCACTTCAGCGTATGATATCTGGCGACCCAGATGCACCCCGGAACCCACGCCTCGGAGCCGTTTACCTAAACCTTGCACAGTACGTCGACGCTGGCGTCGTCACTCGCCGCTATCTCCTGCGCCAGAGCAAGACCAACGCGACGCTCAAGGTCCGTTTCCTTCCCTCCTTGCCCTTTTCTCCGCTGCTGACATATTTATACGGCACAGCTCACAGTACACGTCCAACATACGGCCGGCGAAACAGCGTACGTTGCCCCACCGCTGCCCAAGGGCGAGATCCTGTCGGGCGTCGCGGGCTTCCTCGAGTCGTCGGATATTTATAGAACCCGTCCGCGTGCATCGGATCTCTATACGCACGACTCTTCCGAATCTTCATCTGACGGCGAGGAACGCGTCGGCGGTGCCGGTGCGGGAGGTGCGTCAGGCTCGGACGTCTCTTCTATTGTCTCGGGGTCCGGTGGGTCACACGAGCCGCGGCATCCCGCCCACGGTGGTGGTAGCAGTAATAGTGGACACACGACGACAAAGACGAGCAAACCCCACCGACGACCGCTAGACGTGTCCAAACTACCAACGATCAATGACCCGCGGGGGACGGAGAAACTGATCGAGGCACTGTTTAATCCAGTACCAGTGACGGAGCCAGGCAAGGTCACGCCGTTTACGTATCTGGTCGAGGTCGACGGGGAGGGGGAAGGAGACGGGGAAGGAGACGGCGGTGGCGGTTCGGACTGCCATAAGACGGTGGTCACGGATGCACACAACAACGATGATAACAACGACGACAAGGAGAAAGAAGAAGGCGAGGAACGATCGCTCTACGCCGACTCGCAAGACGGGAGCGCGGGCGAAGGGGTGGGAAGCGAATACCACTCGCTCCGGTCGTACCCCTCCTTTCGGTCTCTGCGGTCGCTCGCGAGCAAGGTCGGGTTTGGATCGGGATCAGGACGTGACGATGGGGACCAGACGCCGATGGCGGCTGTGGCGAACATGAGCACGGGAGTTCAATTGCTTGGGAGTGGAGTTAATGGGATGACGACGACGATAACGGCGGAACGGCGGACGTGGTGGCAAAAGGTGGTCGGATGAGGTGCGGTGCTGCATTTCTAAATTTCTAAATCGTTCTTTCTTCTCATGTTTGGCTAATTATCTTTAGGTGGATGGATGGGATGACTTTGTTGATAGATCGCAAACTAGAGCTAGAGGCAATTTGGTTTACTTCTTTTCCTTTGATCCATAAATACTCACTGTACTGTAATGAATTCATGTCGATATCCATTGGTTTGCAAATGTGCACGAGCCAACCCTTCCGACGCGCCACTCACCCACCTCACCTAGACACCCCGAACAATCCCCTAACCAACCCCGCCTGTGCCTCCCCCTTCCTCTCTCTCTCCCTCTGCTTCTTCCTGCTTTCTTCCCCCTCCCGCTTGGCTTTTACTTTCGATGCCAAAGCTTCCTCCGCAGCCCTTCTCGCCTCGCTTGCCTCGTTCTGCGCGTCTAGACGCTCGCGGACGAGTAATCGCAGCCGCATGCCTTCGTCGCCGAGGAGCGTGGGGGAGGTGCGCAGGAGGTAGTTGTCGAGGCTACCGTGCTGTTTTCGAGGGAAGCAGATCAACGTGAAGTAGATGTCGAGTCAAGTGGCACAGTGTCAGCCGAGAACGATGTTAAAGGATAAGATAGAAAAGAACACTGTGGGACTGAGAAAGGGAAATAAGATGCCCTCGCTGACCATGTCCAGACCAGCCCCTAGTAGATGGGCAACAAGATGAAATAGAAATAAAAATTACAACCCACCCACCTTATGTATCGTCCTCAACGCGCGCGCCGTCACCTTCACCTGTATCCGTCTCCCCAACAGCACCGACTCGAGCGTCTTGGCGTGTACGTTTGGCAACCACGTCCGACGCGTCTTTGTCATCGAGTGCGGAACGTTGTTGCCGTGCTGAATGGTCTTGCCATGGAATAGACCGAGGGCGGCGCGTTTGAACGGTTGCGAAACTGCTGCTGGGAGGGTGGACATGGTGAAAGGAAAGAAGATCGGTGTAGTTGCCTTTTTTGGACCAATGCGTAACAAGGTCCAGGCGTCTCGTTTTCTCACGGCCTAGCGGGAGATCGTCGCCGTCTTCCGGTACGCGTGGAGGAAGATTTTGAGTTCGTAAGTGGTACATACCAATGATTGCCTAGCTAAGATTTGCAGCGACTGCGCGGCTAGGAGATATTGTAGGGACTGCGAGGTGACGTTTTGCTATTCATGCTTGGGGTCACACATTTGCGACTCCTCTTCGGAAGAGGACGAGCTAGCGCTCAAGCATATGGTACAGAATGGTAGGGTCGTAACTCTACAATCAGACCTCTTGTGCAAAAAACACCAGTATATAGTATGTATCTAGTTTCTCAGCGGCTGCCTAAGGTCTGCGAATCCAACTCGTGGTGACTCGGAGTCACCACGAGTTGGATTCGCAGACCTTAGTCGCTGTTGAAATCACACATGGTATAGAACTGTCGGAGCAAAATGGTTCCGATCGACCGGAGTCCTAGTCGGGTTCACTCATCAGCATGAGAAGAGGAAATGCTGATCAGAAGAATCTCACTAGACTGCGTTTCCACAGACGCAAATCCGCTAAAGCAACTTTCCCCCTGATTTGAAACCCGTCCATTAATGTTGCCATCTTCAATCGAAATATTCGGAATAAGTAGTGTTGGCCAACGAGGAAATTATATTATCCGTGCAGACTTGTACTACGTAATATCCCGGAGAGTCAGTAGTCCGCATTGATCCTGGGATGAAGTTATGCTGCCATCCTTTGCATCTCTATCTCTTCGCCATCACGCTCCAATCCCTCTCTTCCCCCGTTGTCCGCAAATACGATCGACGAACGGTTCACCCCGTAGCCAGACAAAGTCGTTAAGCCGAACCCCGTGTCAATCCCATGCCCTCTTTCGCCGTAAACGTTAACGCTGCGCGAATACATTTGCCGCAGACTCAAGACGAAGCGCGGGGTGAGCGTGGAGATAGGTACATATCCCAGAAGGAACAGAGGTACATTTTGCTGCGGAGTCAAGGCTGAGAAATATCCAAAGTCAGATAAAGTGTTGAGGAGACTCCACATCAGGATGCTGCGACCGAACATATACGTTAGCCCCACATTTATATCATATCACAGCGCTAGAGCGGAAAAAGAGGACATACGCAAAAAAGTAAACCATGCCTTCCGTGACCATCAGGCTAATAATTGGGCCGAGTCCCCACTGTTTCGTAGCTCTGTACATATCAACGGAGCGGATCGTGAACTGGATGATCAGCAGCGTGCACATTACTCCTGCATGCAGGAATAGAGAGATGTCAATCGCTTTATTCCAACCGGGAGATATGTGATCCAGCGAGCAGAACGAGAGATCCAAGATCTGATTGACAATCGCTGTGCAAGGTCTCGTCAGTGCGGTACATCACTTATCGACATCAACTTCTACATACCTACAACATTCTTTGGATTGCTATAGACAATGCTTGAAATAGTGGACGAAATGACTTCCGCGATATATGAAGTGAGGAGTATACCAAGGATTATCCTTGATCGACTGTACATCACCCATAAGCGTAGGATCATCACGACTGTAATAAATGTAATCGTTGCTTTGTTGTCCAGGCGAACGATACTCACGATCGGCGGCACAGATATACACAATAATCGCCCATTGACTGATGATCGCAAGCACTCCACCTTGGAATTGTCCCTTAGAAACCCAGCATACATACGAAACAACAGGAGGGATTACTTACAACTGTTCATTGGCACAATGGGTGAACGAAGTTCCAGACAATGTATAATTAGTAATAACGGAGACTCACAACTGCATGTCATCACCAGGAGTCAGTGGTCGTGAGTGAAGGAAGGAAAGGAGGAAAATCTCACTTCTGCAGGACCAGGCAGAAAGGAGGTCGCAACTTTCATATGTATGAGTCAGTTTATCCCGGTCAACGCAACCTTTGAGAGTCCTGGACATACAGAAGCAATTTATCCTGATGAACCAAGAGACAATCAGTATTGGATAAATGATTCGACGACCCCGAACGCACATAAAGGCACAGAGTCCGATATATCGAATCTGGTATGTACATTGTAACAAAGTTTTAGCATCGCAGTACGGTGTCATCACGGTGATAGTAACCGGGGGCTTAAAACGCACGATAACGAAGAGCGTGGACACCATGGTCCAAGGTCTATTCTGTAATCGCAGTCTCATGTTAGAAACATTACCAACTTGAAAAACGTTGTCCTCGAACCCAGATGTATTCTATCTACCCAGGTCATCAGTCAGAGTGAGGCTTGTGCATAATAAGAATAGAGCGATACCTCAGTTGGAAACGTGAGGACTAGAAATATCGACGTTAGAACAGATGTTGGAGATGTGCAAGAGGGAATTACTATAATCGTATACAATGGCAGTGACGACCACAACTGTAGTTCCTCCTCAGAGACATGGTGCGTGTGTTCCAATAAGAATGGGCGCACGGCAAGTGTAATCATTCAGCTGAAGGTTCTCGAGGTTTGTCTGCAGAGCAGAACCCATTTCATGTACTGTGAGATTATAGCGAGTGAGATCGAACGCTGAGGGGGGAATTCAACTACTGCTAGCAGGTTCCTGCTGTATTATAAAAGTTGGGCCGATGAGCCGTGAGAGTTCGATCACCGTATATTAATACCTACCTGAATCAACATTGTTGTGTGGCTTGAATGCGGCTGGAGAAGTGATGGATATGAGATATAGTCGATCCAGGGTTTGCGTCCTCACCAAGTTGGTCCAGGTCCCGGCGGTTTCGTTATCTTCCTTTTTGACAAGGTATCTTACATCCCCCGTTCCGCCCTTCAGGAAAGACCTCTCCAGGCCAGTCCATTCCTAATGGTTGGACAACCGGCTGTCGCTCAGAGTAAAATCAAAGTTCGTGAAACACGTTCGACGCCTCATCAAAGCTGAGCTCTTAGTGACGGGGATATTTGACCTGAGGTGTTTGACCTTCGTCTGCGCTGTGAAAGGGGTGTTAATTTGGTTGCACCGCCAGGCCCATAAGAAGTCGACCAACAGAAGCATGTTCGTTCGTAATGTTGCGCTTGAATGCGTTGCCCTTGACGATGGCCTTTGAAGGCTATCGCCTGCGTGATTAGTGGAGCGCTTGCATCGGTTCTAGTAACAGAGTCGGCGTTCTGAGTGGAATGGTATAGATACAGCCTACATTGTCACCTGGGAAAGGAGTGAGTACGTCGGAAGCTATATCTTGTGAATGGATAGATAGAATTATGCGGCGCTGCAAAAACAGCGCAGACAGTGATTCCCGTCGGTGTATCAACGTTTCAACGTTCAACCGCTGGAAAGAATGCCGCGGTGCCGCGGTGGAAACGTGGTTGATCGCTAAAAAGGGAGGAGGGTCGCATCCGGCTACTAGCCCTGTTCAATTTTGCGTTGGTCCTCGTCCGAATTACGAGTTATAGACGACGACAAGGCTGCAATGTCATTCAGATATACGCTAGTGGACAAAGAGGTCCCATCAACGCAAAGTATCACGATTTCGTACTGTTTCCCTTGTGAAATTCAAGTGTCTTCGCTCTGTGCGCTGGGACAGGAGAGGAAGGAGGTAGTGGTGGGCTAGGGGCAGTGGATGGCGGGAACGCGAAGCGGCATACCGCAAGTAGGCAGAGAAGAGGAAGAAATGTGGGTATCAAGGGCCCGGTAACATTAGCGGGGGAGAACAGGCACATCGGATGCGGCCTAAGGGAGCGACCGAGCGATAGATCATGGAGCTGGGCAGGAAGCGCGCAGTAGAAGGTGTCGCGTGATGGCCTCGACCTGAATTTGCGAGGCAGATGCTGACCGGGGAGAAGCAACGATGTCGCTCGCTTCCGCTTAGACTTGCGCTACACTGCACTATAGTTGCGAGCAAGAACGCGACCGCCGCCATGTGACCCAACGCGCGGCAGGGGCCGGAGTCCAGCGCTCAGCGCTCAGCTTTGGCACATTGTCCTCCATAGAGTGCTCGCACTCCGCAACAGGACATTAATTGACCCCCAAAAAAATACGGTGTGCCCACTGTGCGATGTGCTGCGTGTGCCTGTGTAGTGTACGTGTGTGGGTCCACTGTGGGGCCTCGTATCGGAAACACACCGTGATGTGTCGGTATTAATGTAATATGGCGGGCATATCGGATCACACTCGGTGCACCCACTGGCGTCAATATTTGGACATATTTATCGACTTTTCACTGCCATGAGGTTTTGGTGACGATGACTTCCAACATTCGAGCAACTTCTAATCCGCAGTACTACATCGTTCCATACATTTCGCGACGCGCTTGGTTTGCATTGTGCAGTTACCAGTAGCCACGGTCCTCATTAAGCCTGAGTGGTCAGTGGTCAAGTGAGTTGGTGAGTACCACGCGACTCGCGTTCGAAATTTACGGTATAGAAAAAAGTTCCCCTCAACCTGACAGCAACACCCCATCCTGGTCCTCACCTTCTCAACGACGCGTCAGAAACCAGCGAACACGCACGCAAATGCATGCTTGGTATGCGCCTCGAGCAAACAATGCACGTCTCACTCGTCGAGTAACCGTACCACCCCCAAACGAGGGCATGGCTCGACCATTTATGAGAAAAGTAGATGTCGTCGCTAGGTTGGGACCAAAGTCAGCTGGGGGCCCATACGAGTTCGCCCCAACAGTGGAGGTTTCCCAGGCCGGAAAAGTCGACTTGAACGAGCTCTTGGAGCACCAAGGGCAAGTGAACGACGATGACTGTAGCGAGGACTACCTGGAATTTCCGACCCAGAGACAACTTTGACGATTCATCCGGCGACGGCAGTGACAATGAGGAGGAACTCGGGGAGCCAAATTAGCGGAACGCAGTCGCATCTGACGCTAATCTCTCGACAGAAACGGGCACTCGAAGACTCCAAAGTCAAACCGTTACACGGCCTCGACCCAGCTCAGATTCTACCCGTCGAAATGGAGAGACTTGCTGGAGGAATGCACAGTCGAGGCTCGTACTTGCGCCACAGTTTGCGAACCCTAGCTACGTTCCACATCCGCTATCAACGAAGTTCGGAAGTGGAGTGGATATCTTGCAGACAACTGCATAGTATAGGCAAATACGTGATCTGATGTCGGAACTAATAGCCCAATGTCACAGAGGCAGAGCGAGACAGCGACGAGGAGATACAAGAAGAACTCCAGGAAGATGCCGAAGCTGCCCAGGTAGAGTTGGAGGAGGCTCGGGACAAAGAAGCAAGGCTTGCATATGAGTATCCGGTAGTACACATAGAGTACATACATCCTAGTCGTACAAAACAACTCGGGAACTATCGATTCGTTAGATAACCTGAAAAAGCTTAGACGACATGACCGAGTGAAGCATCATGTTTATGCTGTATGATATGCCTCCTTGAGCCGCTTGTGCACATACTCTCCAGCAGTGATAGGGCTATATCTTGCCGGCCTATCAGCAGACACGCAACTTGGTATGGGCTACAAAAACATGAGTGTACATTGATCATCTTATGCTCTTTTCCTTACAATGAGCAGCTACGCACCTCAATGTTTACATGGTAATCTGTACCGAAAAACAAAGGGACAGAATACCGCTCTTTGCCGCTCTTGTTCATTGCTCGGTGAACAGTAGACCTAAAGACACCATCTGTTTGATATGTAACTTTGAATGTTCGCTCACAACGGGACCAAAGGACATCACCCACTTGTCCACATCGCTAACTGATCACCGATGCTAAGATAGACGTCATCGACACTTGAACGACATCTCAATTTATGTCTCACTTGATTACCAACGTATCATCGATAGCAGGGGCGTCGATCCACTTTTTCTCCGAGTTCATGATTTGGAGTGCTTGAATGCCAGGTTGCTGCCAGAGAATGGTGAAACACTGTGAAGCAGTCAATTTTTGTGTCACTGATTCAGTATTCCATCGATGTTCTGACCTCGAAGCTACGAAAGAAATGAGTTGGGGTAAACAGAGTAAGAAGATATCAAGTACTCGGAATGGGCTCCGATACCGGGAGTATCGTCATCAATGCCGGGATGTCCATCCTGTAATGGATAATGTAGTACTCTCATGATCGCCGCAGCATTTTGCGTCTGGAAAATGTTCAAAAAACCGTCACCTGCAAGTAGACAAACCTACCTTGTCATCAAAATACGTCTCAGGCAATTCCAGTGCGAGGGCAAATAGCGGGAACAAGATTTTGCCGACGCCAACTGCAGCGTGACTAGAAACAAAACGTAAAAAGTAAACATGGACACGTTTATACCAATTTGACCCACTAGTATCCAAGGCAAGCTTCTCTGAACCCTGGACAGTCGCCCGAGGGCCATACGTTCGCACCTGTCATTGCGCCATCTTTCTCCCTCTTCTCGTCGTGCGCTTTCGATTCGATTTCTTCCCATCCGATTTCAAAGCCTTCGTGAAAGTCCCCTTTATCGTTGTGAGCGGAGTCGATGTTTAAATCGAGGGGTGGACTGTATCCTTTGAAATTGAAAGCCCTGTGGTTCAGCTTCGTGACAGTAGATCAAGTCAGAGCTCCAAGCTGAGAATGCATGAGACAAAGAACCATACCTTCATCTTTGTTTCCATCGGAAGAGCGAAATACGTCTGGGACCCGGAATGGATGGTGTCCAAACACGACTGAGAGATGCCATGGTTTCGTACTACACGGAAAGTACGATCAGAGACGGGTCGGTCGGTCGTGGACTCGCGACAGCAAAGGCGCACTATAGAAGAACCCGACTCGCATACACGCATCTCGAATCTCGTATGCGGTGGACAACCTTCCTTCGAGCGTATTGCACTTGCTCAGGTCTCTGCCAGGAAGTCAGGTCACATTTTAAGCACTACGAGCGGTATTATGTATGCCAGTCGAATGATCAGACTCACATAATCGGGATACTGGTGAAGGCGCCGTCCACTCCAGCCGCGGTCCCTGCCAAGGACATACCGATCGATGGAGGGAATTGAGCAGGTATGACTATCGTATTCTGTAACCACTAAAGTTGAAGAAGAAGGATAAAGAGAGAGAAGGAAACAGTGGGGATATAATTGTTCCTCTCGTTTATACATACGTGCAAAAGGGACGAGATATGATACGGATTGCCGGTACGCCGAGATGCCGTGAAGCTCAGGCTGTCATGAGTGTCGATACGGCGGGCTGATTGACTAGGAACAGCAGCTGATACCCGCGGAGGATGTGATATGACTCGTTGGAAGTGGCATTTGCGCCTAGCATCGCTCAGTCTTTCACACGACACGCACCAGGAATACACCGCATAGCTGTGACAGATTGAAATTGGTCTATCAAGAGCAGATCTAGTGCTGGATATTTCAAGGCTCGGCATGTTCTGGCCAACGAGTGAAAGTCTGCACGAAAGTGACGCTCTCCTGGGTGCCAGGTTTCGGCGTAACGATGGGAAAAGACGACTCGGAGGATCTCTTCTATGACTGAGACCGGATGCATAGGTCGGCATGTAACTGCCAGTGAAAGTCTTGAACTTAGTGGCAACGCACCACTGCGTGCTTATGTAAGCATTATAGTAGTTAGGAGGTGCGCATACCCATCTACCGCTAGCACCGCTTTATATTAGAGAAAGAACCTAATCAATCATGCTCGACAAGACGCTCACACAGGCGCGACGACAAGGACATCCACCCAACGCCGAAAACTTCGAGTCTATATATGCGATTTACATGCTCTACAACAAGGTTACTCCTACACATTCCGATACCCAACAGATCCCCACGGACAACTGAACGACGACTCGGACGACAGCGGCGGCACACTACTACTTGGTACGCTTGTAAATCTTGTTCAAGAACTCCGTAAACACCCTCCTCCTCAACACCCCCTGCACCCCAGCCTCGGGCTCGGGCACCCCATCGATCAACCCATCGAGCCGCACCTTGGAGCTCTCCTCGTACACCCGATACCGCTCCCTTAGCCCAATCTCCTCGTACACCTCCTTCACCTTGGCCTCCATCTCAGCGTCCTTGCGTCCATAGTTGGCGTCCAGCACTGCCCGCTGCTCCGGCGTAGTAACCCCGAGGGCCACGTTGATGCACCACGAACACTTGTTGTCAACGATGTCCGTTCCGATCTTGCCGATCTGCTCCGGCGTACCCGCATAGTCCAAAAAGTCGTCCTGGATCTGGAAGTATTCACCCAGGGGGAGGAGGATAGCCAGAGTGACGTCATACGGGCGGACCGTCTGCCCGTTAACCTCGTACGACTCGGGCACGCCGCAAAACCGGAGCGCGAGCGCGACCGAGAGGTAAAAACTATAGTACGATGTCTTGTATTGCACAATGAAGGCATGTCTGCAGTGGCGAAGTGAGATCAGGCGCGCGAGAGTGGCAACGACATGGAGTTACAGACTTTTTGAGTGAGAATTTACTCAGATCGACGCGATCCTCCGGGGCCGTGATCAGATCGACCAGCTGGCCCATCTCCGTTTGGAACGTTGTCTAATTGTCCAAACTACGTGTCAGCATAATCCACTCGACCTGACCCACGCAAATAAAAGGAAAACACACGTCGTGGAAGAGCTCCAAGAGATGAACGTAGTAGGGTTCTTGCCTGAAATGCTGCTTGAGCAAGTGATAGATGGCGCCTTCGAGCATGAACGAATCGTTGATCGCGATGTCGCTGACGCCTTCCATGCGATACCAACACGGCTGTCCGCGGCGAGTGATCGACTTGTCCATCATGTCGTCCGAGACGAGGAAGAATGCTTGCAACTATCCATCAGAGGGCCATATGGGGTGCAGTGGGTGGTGATCGTTGATCGTGATGATGCGTGGTCGACCGCGATGTGAAAGTGACGATAACGGCAGCGAAGGAAGGGGGGATAATTAAAGCGAACAGAATACGAACACAAACGAGATAACAAGTCCGGCCGACGTGAACCGATGTACGAGCGAGTAACGAAACCGAAAGAAACGTACGAGTTCGATACACCAACCCAATAACGCCGCCTTGAAATACTCGTCGTCCGTGAGCGCCCTGCCCTTGAGAATCTCGACTGAATCGACGACGCTCATCCCACGATTCAGTTTACCGCCTGGCACGTTGAAATCGAGGTTCTTTCGTTTCGTGCATCATCAGTATCCGGTCGACTGGAGAATAGTCGCAACACACCCGGCGATACCACTCGACCGCCTCGGGCGGCATGTTTTCCGTCTGCATGTGTTCCACGAGCTCGTCCCTCAGCCGTTCAAACACGGCTTCGAATTTGCGGCGTCGTTGTTGCTTGAGATCGGTCGTCGACATTGTCGCGTAGATCTAGATTTAGATTTGTGTGTCTAATGCAAAAGTGCAGGTGCGAGGGCAGGTGGAGAGAGTTGAGAGAACAAAGAAGAGAAGAGAAATCGGACCCGAATGGATGGACTTTTATCGGTTTCCCGGCGGGGTCAGCTCGGCGGATGCGATCCGAGCTCGGCAAGGGGTAGAGTTCGGGTTGCCGCTCGGCACCGCTACATTTGCTTCGGGCCAGTTGGTCGGAGCTCAATCTGAGTTATGTTTTAGGTCGATCGGTCGACCAATCGACCAATCTTGTTGTCTCGGAAGTTCTTGTCGACACGTTCTTTTCGGGTCACGCGTTTTCTGGTAATATGTACTGTACGACCGAACACCGAACGGTCGTACGATACTTTCGAGTGAAGACATGTTGTCACCGAAGAACGGAGATTACTTACTTACTTAGGTAAGACACACTTACCAGCCAATCAAATCGTTCGTTCTAGCCGATAACCGTCCGAATAACAAACAATGTGAGTGGTGATGCGATTGAGGTGATAAATAAAACTACTATGTAAATGACTACGTTATATCAATGCGAGGAATGTCGTGGGGAGAGGGGTAATCATAAGTCACCAACACGATCCTTTTCGTCGTCGTCGTCGTGGTCCAAAATGGCGGACTTGGGTGTGTGCTGGCAACGCTTAGAACCCGCCCATGCCACCCATACCTCCCATACCGGGTGGACCAGCAGGCTTCTCCTCCTCAGCGTCCACTACACATGCCTCACTCGTCGTCAACAAACTTGCAACACCCGACGCATCAACGAGGGCGGTCCGTACAACCTTGAGTGGGTCCACGATACCAGCCTTGATCATGTCCACGTATTCACCCTTGCTCGCATCATAGCCCATGGCAAAGTTCTCCGCACCACCGTACTGACCCAAAAGCGTGCCAACAATCACCGCAGACTCCTCACCCGCATTCGTCAAAATAGTACGCGCGGGGTACGTCAGTGCCCGGCGAATGATATTGACACCAAGGTCCTGGTCAAAGTTGATCGTGGGAACAATCTTGGCGTCCGGGTTGGACGGGGGATTTGTTGAACCTGGCGTGTTGGTCGCCAGTGCCAGCGAGGCCTTGAGAAGGGCGACGCCACCACCAGGAACGATACCTTCTTCGACAGCAGCCCGCGTGGCATTTAGAGCATCGTCATATCGATCCTTCTTCTCCCCGACCTCGACCTCACTGCTACCACCGACCCTGATGACCGCAACACCGCCGCTCAACTTGGCCAACCGATCCTGCAACTTGGTCTTGTCATATTCGCTCGTTGATGCATCAGCGAGAAGAGCACGGATCTGTTCGCAACGCGCCTGGATGGCATCCTTGGATCCGTCGCCATTGAGGACGATCGTGTCCTCCTTGGTGATGGTGATGGAGCCAGTGGACCCAAGGAGATCAGGCGTGGCCTTTTCGAGCTTGACTTCGAGCTCGTCCGTGAAGACAGTACCGCCAGTGAGGATGGCAAGGTCACCGAGAATCGACTTGCGGTTGTCACCAAAGCCAGGTGCCTTGATGGCGACAACCTGAAGCTGGCCCCGCAACTTGTTTAGAATACAAGCAGCCAACGCCTCTCCGTCAACATCCTCGGCAATGATCACCAAAGGACGACGCGACTGTACAGCAGCTTCCAACGAAGGAAGAATGTCTTGCAAGATCGAGATCTTCTTCTCGCTCAACAAGATGAGTGGCTTCTCAAACTCGACTTTTTGCGTCTTGACGTCGGTGATAAAATACGGGCTGATGAATCCGCGGTCGAAGCGCATGCCCTCCGTGATCTCAATCTCGTCTTCAATCGTGCGACCCTCCTTGACAGTGATGACGCCCTCCTTGCCAACCTTTTCCATAGCCTGAGCAATCAGGTTACCGATGTGCTTGTCACCGTTGGCTGAGATCGTCGCGACCTGGGCAATCTCCGCCGTCGTCGTCACCTCTTTGGTATTTGCAGACAAGAACTCGACGACACGGTCGACGGCCGCTTGCGACCCACGACGAAGATCCATCGGGTTGCAGCCTGCAGCGACATTCTTGACGCCCTCCGAGTAAATGGCGCGTGCCAACACGGTCGCCGTCGTCGTCCCGTCACCTGCAGTTGCGTTCGTCTTTTGCGCCACGTCTTGAACGAGACTGCAGGGAAGGCGTGAGCATGTGAGGGGACCACAGCGAAACAAGGGAAGAAGCGTTAGAAGCTTACCGGGCACCGAGGTTCTCAAACTTGTCCTTGAGCGTAATCGACTTCGCGACCGTCACACCGTCTGAGAACGATCTAGAGTGAGCAAAAAATGCACGTACGACACGTGCGCAAGCACGGAGGACTCACCCTTGGTAATCTTGGGACCACCAAAGGACTGCTCGATGATGACGTTGCGACCTAGACGACGTGGATTGTTCGCGAGACAAATACAAACGAGCGGGGTGCAAACTTACCCTTGGGACCGAGGGTGACGCTGACGGCGTTGGCGAGGACGTCGACACCCTTCAGTATGCTCGCCCGTCCGTCGTTGGAAAACTTTATTTCCTTGTGGGCTCCGCGGGCGAGAATAGGACGTGCGGCTTTCGCAGCTGCCCTACGGGCTGCCCGGGACGACGAAGACGAGATAGCGTGCATCGTACTTTTCTTTTAATTAAAAAAAGATGAGGAAAAAGGCAAACAAAGACGAAGGGGAGACAACGCGCTGCAATAAAAAAAACTCTCCGACCTAGAAAAATGTAAGATGCACGTGATGCATCACGTGAGACCACTTCGGTTACAGTATGTCATTTTTGTCATTGGCCTGGTGGCCAAGTAGTTCCACCTGGCAAAAGCAACAACATATTGCCGTAGGAGACGTGGCTTGGTTGACTCCCGCCCCACCATGGCCTGATACTGGGATGCGGGAACATCACCCCCGCCACCCACACCAACCACCCCACACCACCACAAAGAGGCGCCGCACGACTGAAACGAATCCTCATATCGGAGTCGGCCCATCTAATATGGGTCCTCCGGTGCGAATATGTCATAGGAAACCTCACACACTCACCTGCCGCAATAACATCGCAGTGGCTCCGCCTCATCACGACAAGACTTGATATTGACCGCCAAATAGCAAGCAGAAACAGGAAAACACTCTCAAAAAATAAAATAATACACACTTGGACCACCGTGCTCCAGAACAATAACTCCCTGCCACCCAACTGGCCAACCAACCTTGAGGTTTTAGTGGGTATCAAGCTGCCAAGGCCCCTTGACGAGACCGGGGACACCAGGTACTAGTGTAAAGAGCCCCACACCCCCTACACATGCAGGGCGTGCGTAAGAGCATTTTCCCTCGGACCGGAGTCCCCTGTGGTCTCCGCCTTAGCGTATTGTGTAGGACTAGACTTGTCAGTTGCTATACACTAATAACGTTTGTCCAAAAAAAAGAAGAGAGATGATGTTGACTGGTCCACACGTACTACACTTCGTTCGAATTACTAATTGGGTTTGCAGGGCTGGACGGAGACCAGCTGGGGACCATGCACGTCGAAGAGGTCGTTCCAATCGTGAGATACGCGATCGTGTAAGTGCTCCTCAACCGAGTCAATTCAGACCGTTGACTACTATGATGGTTGCACCATTCGTGTGTGTGCTGCGCGCCTCAGTCTCCATGACGGTGACATCGTCAATGATCCACCGGACTCGACACAGTTTGGGAGTACAGTCTTTGTTCTGCATTGCGTCGAGTTGTAATCGGGAAAGGCGCCGAGGGACCTCCGGACCCCCGTCGTGCACAGAAGGCATTCGATAAGCGAACCCACACCTGTTTTGATGATCTGAACGATCGAAACTTCATCACTCAAACTAAAGGATCGAGTTTCGGATCGAGTTTCGTTCAACGTCGGAACTACAGGTCGAGAATGACTGGAAGTTTACGGCTGCTCACCGAACTCCATTGGAGTGCGCCGCGCTCACTTGAACAGAATCCCCGACTGCCTTGATAATCATTTCTGTATTCAAAACAAAGGGAGGGGGCGATTCATTGTTACAAGAAAGACAGTTCAAGCATTGGCTCGTTGTTCTCTGACAAATGACCTTCGTCCTTGCTCTGTGCTAAACTCGCTGGACGCGACGAACGGCGACGCAGAAAGGAACAACTTGAAAACTAGCGGACGAGACGTTTGCAGGCTACACCATGCTGATCATTGCCTTCATTGACGGATGCCTCACTTGTCCTCCCAAGCTTTTGTCAGCTGAGCCACGTTTCATATATCATCGATGAAGGTGAGTTTGGAATCCATCAACTGCACTTCGATCCTTGTGCCAGTGATCCGGTTTTATCCTAGACATGATGTATATTGAGATAAGTCAAACGCAGATATCTCTGCTCCTACACATTTACTACTCAATGTTCTTCAAGGTGATCACAACCATTGCGGTCACAGCGGTTGTTTTGGCCGCCCCAACACCTGATCATAGGGGGGCAAGTACTGGCATGGCCATACCACTCATCAAACACTCTTCCTCGATGAATTCCAACAAAAGCATCGATATAGACGTGCTCAAATCTCATGTTGCATCACATAGCGCGTATATCTCATTCGCTCTGTGATGTCCTCAGGCATCGTTTTCATTCACATTTTTTTAGCAAGATCATTCGTGGCATGAATATTTTTGAAAGGAACATGGGAACGCCCCATCAATCTGCTGCGGAACGGGACAGCTCAAGGAGTGGAGCTGGCATTTATCTGACAAACCACAACCATGAGATGTGGTATGGGATCATTTCGATCGGCACTCCCGCAAAGTCCTTCACTGGCGAGTTTTTCTGTGCATTTGCGACACCCATTCACTCAGGTCGCCACTTTAGTTCAGTTCGACACCGGTTCTAGGTAAGTCCTTTCCGTCAGTGCCACTTACTCCCTTATCTTATTTGACCCAGCGACCTCTTCGTTCCAGCGTCAACCGGTGATGAGAACTGCAGAAGCCATCATAACCTCTGGGATCCTGCTTCGCCTCAATCATCCGCAAAAGCCCTGAATCAAGATTTTTTGCTGGAATTCAAGGATGGTGCGACTGTCGAAGGTAAAGAATACACGGACAATGTAACCATTGCTGGTTTCACCGTATGTTTTTACAATTTGCGAACGTGATCACTTCTGACCGATGAGTAGGCCGACGTTCAAATCATCGGTGCCGCGACAACATACTCTCCTAATATGGCACTATCTATGTTTGCTGCAGATGGTCTATTGGGATTGGCTTTCCCGTCTCTCTCAAAGTATCATGTTCAGAGCCCCCTGTTTCACACACTCTTCAGTGAAGGAAAGCTGCGCCAACCGGTGTTTTCATTCATGCTCACCGCTTCTGGAGGCGAGCTGTACGTCGGTGGACTCGGAATGAATGAGGC
The DNA here is from genome assembly GCA_038092235.1 of Leccinum boreale. Taxonomy (NCBI): domain Eukaryota; kingdom Fungi; phylum Basidiomycota; class Agaricomycetes; order Boletales; family Boletaceae; genus Leccinum; species Leccinum boreale. The sequence continues at coordinate 27,540 of JBBPPX010000176.1, forward strand.
GCTTTATATTGCTGATAGCCTCATTTTTACTCCTGTAACAAGACCGGTGAGCGTAAACGCCAGGTGGTAATGAATACATACTTAAACTGCCCCTTCAGCAATTCTGGGAGCTGAACATAGATAACATCAAAGTTAATGGCAGGATAGTGTGGACAGCTGTACCCGCCATCATCGACACTGGTTCCCTCTTCATTTTTGGTGATACGTCGCGAGTTTCGGCCCTGCACCGGGCGTATGGTGGTAAGGCCTTCCAGGATGGTTTCTACACCTGTGAGTTTCGGTCGAATTTGGTACTTTTGATTGACTCCCTGTAGTCCCATGCAGTTCTTTTCCCTCGGTGACTTTTACCATTGGTGGAAAGCCGATTTTAATCCCTGCCAACGTCCTCAACATGGGACAGGTTAAGGATGGTTCAACGGATTGTTTCAGCGCAATTATAGCTGATGGCGATTCAGGTGAGATTCTCCTATTCAGCATTTCTTCCGTTTTCCGATCCTCATACTGACTGCTGAACCCGACCAGTACGTTTCTGGACGATCGGGGTCATTTTCCTGCAGCTGTCCTACACGGTGTTCGATTTTGGCAGCAAGCCACCGCGAGTTGGATTCGCATCGCTTGTTAACCCAGGGCCTGTCATTAGTATACCTTAGTGCGGTAAAAGCTACTCATGGTGCAAGAAGGGCGTACAAGTGGCTCACAAGTGCAGGAAGGTCACAGTTAAACCTTGCCTGTTTATGTACGGATAATATTGGACAAAGCTTGCTAATTGAACGCCGATAACGAACGATCCATTTATAATGACGCGAAACAACTGAAAAACGCATGTATATACAAGACAAGAACGCGGCCATCTCCTCACTTCATCGAGGTGCTCATGATCTCCAGCTCCCGTGCGATCAGCGAGTTGGGACACTGCTTCTTTAGCGCTCTGAACAAACATTGTCCGTCAGCACGGAGCCCACGGCAAGAACAGCCAGAAAACAAAAAACGCACTCCATTGCCTTCTTGTCGCCCCGCTCCTTGCACTCCCTCCCAGCAGCCCGCCAGTCCTCGCACAGCACGTACAGATCCACCCGCTTGTGCGTGTCACATCGCATTACATAGCTCGCAGCCTCCTTGAGATGCCCAGTCGTGACGAGATGTCGGACGAACGCCTCGTACCCGATCGGACTCCTCTTCGATCGTGCAAACGTGTCCAGCCCTTCAAAGTCCCTGAGCACCGTCAAAGCGTGGAGCTTGATATACCAGAACCTGCATCGAAACACAGCATGAGTTGCCAATGCCGACAGCGTCATTCTGCTAACGAACTCACCGTTTGTCAGGGACCTTGAACTCGCTCTTCACCTTGTCCGCCTTCTTGCCCATCCCGTTCATCAGACACGTACGTATCGTCTCGGACACGCTCAGTTCAAAGAATGTGACCTTGCCGTCCGCATCCTTTTCGAGCTGTTGCTGCATCGCAAGGAGACGCGCGCTCTCGTCCATCATCTGCTCGACCAAATCCCGACGTCACATTCAAGTCCAGCGTCTGGAATCCCCCCATAAAAGGTGTACGCACCTTGGCTTCGAACCCATGATCCTTGTCGTCTGAAAAAAACTTTTCCGCAGACTTGACAGACTCGATGATCGCTCCTTGATCCTACACTCGCTCGGTCAACCAGCAACGCGAACGAACGAGGAGGCGCATACCGTCATTTGACTCGCTTCCTCCAGCAACAATACCGCGCTCTCAACTCTCCTGTCGTCGCTATAATAGAAATCGCGCAACATCTCCCGATTTTGCTCCCGCGCATACACCTGGAGTAGCCTGCTCGCAGGCACAAGGCGTTCACCACCGTCCTCTATCAGACGGAAGAAGGAGCCGAGGGGGAGCCGTTTGTGCAGCTGCAGCAGGACGTGGTATACTGAAACAATCGGTCGGTCGAACCACGCCCACCATATAGGATAATGGAAACACATACCCAACTCGGTATCTCCACTATCCACTGCCTTTAACAATGCCAGCTTGTCCTCTTTCATCACCAACAGCAGCGGCACTTGGTCCGATGCGCGCGTCTCGTGGTCCAGAAGCTTTGAAGGGTGGAACAAGGAAGAAATGAGAAAGAGAATTAACAAACGTCGGCCAAGCACGAACGACGCCCGTGCGCTTACCTTGGTCGCAAGACCGGTCCTGCCCACCTCCCACGCGCGACGCGCAATATCTGCATAGCTCACGGCGCCTTTTCCAAGCTTCTCAAACTTGTCGACGATCACCTTGCACAACTCCTCGTCCTCGGTATCTGTTGCGGAGGATTTGGAACGCGCGATCTTGGCACTTGCCCAATGCTTCAACACAATGTCCGCCTTGAGTGAGAGGTGTGACGAAATCCGGAGGGCAAGGAGGTGCAAGTTTCGCGATGTTAACCGGGAGATGAGATGCATCGGCGACATGTATTGATATCTAACACGAACATCCCTCAGCATGACGAAAATAACACGGGACGTATTGCTTACTGGGAGTACGTCAACGGTATCCCTATCTCGTAGAACCTGACCGAGTTCAACACCTTGAGTGCTTGACCCATCGCGACAAAGTCGCCAGGATTGTAGAGATCCAAGAATCCCCAACCAAATTTCGCTGCCTAGACATGTCGCATCAGAGAAATAGAAATAGAAGCTCTGGAAGTTGCAAAAGTGACTGACACTGAGAAGTCGGCGTTGCCAATATGGCTCCCATTCTTGGCCCGCAGCGTCTATGCATTCGTTGACGGCCGCTGCAAGCTCAGGTCGAATGCTCCGAATGCTCTCGTCTGCCTTGGACGAACGCCGCGTGAATCTCTCCCAAGCGTCGAAAAGTATTGCAGACGGAGACGTCGATCCAGGTCGGAAGACTGACATGGACGGTACTACGAATAGAATGATAGTATGAGTTTCCGTGACGCGTTCAATTGTAGCGTCATCCAGTTCTTACCGGGTACTTTCTGTATGAAGTCGCAGACTTCTTGACCAACGACGCGCACGCCGTCGAGTTCCGTGACTGCAAACGTCGCTCCAGAGTAGAAATACCTGTCGCACTTTTCCTTCACGTTCTCGTCAGAATTCCATCTAGCGCCTGCACTCACCGCAATGTATCGCCAGACGGCCCAACCAACAATGCCAGATCGTTCCACGTGACAAGGATCGCGTCGTTCCCGCACCACTCGACCTGGTTCACGCCGGCAGCAGCCGTCTGCGTGTCGAACTCGGCAAGGCTCCGCTGAAAGTCGGTCGAGACGACCCACAGTAGCCCACTGAAGTTCAGGAGTGCAAGCAGCTTGCCGTTCGGCGAGGGCGACACACGCGAGAACGGTCCGCACGCGACGCGCTGGTCGACGCTCTCTAAGTTGTCTACCGCGAAGATCGTCGTATCCACCGAGAGCAACACCTCGACGTGCCGTGAGATGTTCTGGTCGGGGGGGATGATAGCCCATGCGTGTGGCGGCTCCGTCAGTCCTGTGTGAGATTCGCCGCAATGAACACAACAGCAGTGCCAATGTCAGTACCTCGAGGAACCATTCCATACACAATGCAAAGACACACACACCAGGATTCGCAAGAGTGAGTGGCTTGCCGCCTTCCCAGTCCTTCGCCTCGAGCAGCGTCAGCGACCCCGTCAGCGCCACCAGCCCGTTCTCGTGTACACGCGCGTCAACGATGCCCATTTCTGCTGCCTCTGATCCGAGAGAATGCTGTCGGTAGTCGCCTTGCAGGTCATACAGTCGGTACACGCCCTCCTCATTGAGCACGACCAGCTGTTCGTCCGCAGTCCATCCGAACCGGACGATTCTCCCTTGGTCCCACTACCCATGATCATGTCAGTATACAAGACCTACGCAAAGCGCAGGAACGGATTGATAGTCACATTGGGTAACAGCAACGCCTCGCCCGCCGAAGAGTACACTTGAATCTGAGACCTGGAGAGAGCCGGACCGGCGCGGCCAAGAGCGATGATCTTTGACGAATCGCGCATGAGCGCTGTGAGCAGGTATAGTCACAGTGAGCTTGGAGCGGTTCCCTTCGGGCAGGCACGCACCAATAGGCCCGCCATTTCGACACCCAGCGATGACAAAGTCGCTCAAGTCGGGGAGCTTTCCCGGTATGGAGTAAAGTTGTAACCGTCGGTAAAACGCGTTTCCTTCAGACATGGCTTCCCAGGTCGTCGTCGGGTGTTCGACAGCGGTGTCCATCGCGTCGTCTCGTGTAGTGATGGAAGTCGACTCGAAGTTGGTTGTGGCTACGGCGTAACTGCTGGAGGTACCTACGTCGGCTGCCGAATGCGGTAATCAAACTCGAGTGAACTTAAAAGCGCGCACTGGCAGCAGTGATTACATATGTACATATAGACAAAGTCGAGGGATACAATTACAATGCCAAGTAGTCCACGGATAAACCCAATACATGATGGTCTAAGTTACGAGTCGAGCCTGAGGAAATAATAATGATAGAAAAAAAAAAAAAGGCAACAGTACGAAACGGCACCAATTTCTGGCAGCAACGAATCGCCAACTTGATCGCATCCACAAGAGAGGCGAGGGCTAGATGCTAATAGATTCTGATGGGAACACGCGCCCTGACATCGTCGTGACCGGCCAAGACAGAAACATCAAGGTAATACTACAGAAAATATAAGAAAGGGGTGGGATACGTTCAATCGCCGCCACGGTGCATAGCAACAGAGTTCTCACCTTGACGCTTATTCCAGGCCAGTCCACGCTAGGCACCATGTCCCTCGACAGCTGCACCGTCCCCTTAAACAGTCCGTCAGGAACGGTCCGTGACGGCTCCATCACCCGTGGACGTTTCGGGAAACCGACAACTACTTCTGTCTGCAGAGTTCGCAAGACAGAAAAGGAGTCTGGCGGGAGCTCGCCGGTCGAGAGCGTTTTGCTGATGGAAGGAGATTCCTCCCGCGTAAGTGGTCGCGACGGCGACCTGATTGATCTTTTGAGCAGTCTAGAGCGAGACGCGAATGGGGCCGTTTGGCCGTCCGACTCATCGCTGGCAGGTGGCGTGTCCGGAAGAATTGGCAGTTGCTGGGGTGTGCGCTGTGGGATTATTGTAATTTTGCGGACAAGGGATACAACAATGGATGCATCGGCGGCGATCTCTCTGACTAGAGATGGAGATCGGGCGTTGGACGAGAACACAACATAATATGGGATAGAGCTACAGCGAGAAAATGTGTGGGGGCGGGGAAGTGTTACCTGCAATAAGGCAACATATGCATCAGATCGTCTCATTCGTCTTGAAAATCTAATGAATACTTACTGCGCAGTTGAATGGAATCTGTCGTTCAGGAATCAAAGGCATCTCCAGCCACGAATCTGGTTCTACATTGGAACTGTCCGAGGATTGGACATCGGCCTCCGGCTGGATAAATATCGGTACTTCTAATCTAAGAGAGAACAAATGGTCAGCTCCTTATCTTGCCCACCGCCATTTATATCAACATACACGACTTGTTTCCCAGGCCCGTCAGGCGGTTCCCAGGTCGCCCTAATGCGGTAAGCGACGTCGAGTTCCTCCGCGCGCAGCTGTCTTCGCAGATCCCCGCTACGAGTCTTGCACGAGAATGTCGGGGGGATTTCCTCGTCAGGAAGGGACCCTCGAGGAATATCGAAACTGAATTCGCAAGAACGGCACGTTGCAGCGTTATTCAGGCTCGATTGACTGGGTCGTTTTCGAACGGTGAGCGCCTCGCGAATGGTCGATCGATGCTCGGGAGGAGACGAGATGGGGATGGTAGCCGATGAAGACAAAAACACGCTTCGGTATCTTTTGACTGTCGGGTTGTGTGGATGTTCGTCCGCGTCATTCTTGACAGACATGTATTCAAAGGTCCCTTCCAGCTTGACCTCTGTCAGTCGGCGAAACGGACGAAGGAGAGGGAACACACAGTTATTGTCAAGCGACCGTTCTGGGAGCAACTGGGATCAAGCATAACTTTTCCTTCGATCTTGTCACGTTCGCCAAACACAGGTCGAGGTTGCGAGCCCTCTAGACCAGATTGTTGTACAACGTTAATTGAAGGGCTATATATTTGCATATCCAAAAGTATGGAACTGAATGACACGTTTGAGTGAAAACCTTGTGGAAGACACATACCCACTTACCGGAAGAACGAAATATGAGCATAGGAAGGTGTGGGCCGCCTCTCAAGTCTTGCGGCCTGCACGTAGCTTGAGGGCGCCACAGCCGGGGACTGAATAAGGAGGGAAGGCTTGAGGGTGATCATCCTGAGCTCAAGAAATACAAAGGACCTGCGAATGAAACACCACTGCGACGACCACGACCTCAAACTGTTTGGGCTGATATAACTGTTTGTGCGACAGCCATGCCGTACAACAGATTACATACTTACCTCAATCTGACATCCAGCAAAGAGATGACCGTGGGCGTCTCGTGCCTGCCGCCGTGCTAAGAGGGTTTGGGTGATCCGCGTTGCCGCTGGCGATCCACGTAGCCATGTGATGAGATCACCTAGCCCCGCCGAGCCTCAGATCTGAATCGTGAAGAAGAAAATAAGTAAAAATAGATGGATTCAGCTGAGAGCTACACTCATTGCTGGGTTACGCTGGTTATTCCTCAAATTGAGCCCGACTTTCGTGGCTATCAATTTTTCCAGGGTGTTAAGTTACCAGTGGCGAAAGCTTCGTGCCCTTGCGGATCCCCTCCATGTCAAAACTGTCCATTGGTTTTGGAAGGGGGATGCGGCGACACGGGAAGGAGCCGCCGATGGATTAGCGTTCTGCCAAGCACACTGATACTTGGATCTTTATTACGTTGTAACGAGCTACGCGGATTTTTATGACACGAACCCCCCACTCACATTGGCACTCCGAATCCAGTCAACGAGCGTCGGTAGCAGGTTTTCCGTTTTTAACGTTTGACGGGCCGCTTGTGAGGGAGGGAAAAGGAGTCTGAATCGACGACAGCCGGTTGTCAACCTGGTTGCGTGTCACAGAACGATCATACTGACATCGCGTGCGACGGCCCGCCGACGGGTGTAAAATCTCGTATGTAGTACAAACCGGAGTCAAATCTTCTTGCATTGGATCCTGTAGATATAATGCTCAAATGTGGGTGCACTCAAGGCCTCGTGATAATACCTTCGCCGACATTTGAGGACGCAGCCTTTGAAGGGTATACATAGTACGACTTCCCGCGTGCAAGAAAACCGGCCCTGGAGTTTTACCTGCCAGTAGAGTAACCAGGGTCAGTGACTAATCTCGAAGGACTTCGCCAATCTAGCAAGAGGATTTACAAGAGTAGCCGTGCTGGCTGACAAGCAGTGCCGCCACAGAGGAGACAGCGGCTGGAGTCTCGTGTGTCGAGTGACTGATGCGACAAAGAACGGAACCGGCTTCTTTAACCACCGGAGAGAGCCAAGCCAAACGAGGATGGACTCGACGAAGTGTTTGCAGATCCATCGGAAGAACGACTTCTCTTCTCGTACGCATGTACTGCGATCTGAAACAGCTCCGCAACCTATGCATATCGCATGACCACCACTGAAACTGTAAGTGAAATCCCGACGGGGTGCAGGAATAGTTGCACGTGCATGTCTGGGGTAGGCTCCGGAACTCGCTCACCCCAAAAGTCGTACTGCGGAATCAAAATATTCAGTCAGCATGGTGACTTGGTGAGGATAGACATTATCCGCTCCGCTGAGCACTGTGTTGCCATGGAATGGCTCCGCGGAAGAGTTAATCCCCGTATCTGCATTTATGGTCTGTTCGTCGTTGAACGTTGAACACCGTTAGAGTTTTAAGGTTGTCTGTGCACCCTTGTCATTGACCAACAGATGGATAGAATGTGACAGAAGGGGTGGTCATGCTCAAAAACTGCACAGACATCTGAATGGGAGTCGAAACAGTTCATGTCATGCGTCTTTATTGATGGTTGCTCCACTGGACATCTAGCTCAGATACGGTTCAACATGCGAAAGTGTGATGATCAGCGGGCATGCGAACCTCGTGCTCACCCTTGGCTGTTCCAGTGCGTCAATTGGCACCCTTATCAACCATCCCGGAGAATCACTAACTCCGTTGTTCGATGAGCCTTATCGAACCATCCAAAACCCTCGTTCCGTATGAAATGCCCGTCAGATTGGGTCTTTGATAGGAGATAAATCGAAGAGTCTAGACGGATGCGAGCCTCCGAGTCGGTGCAGCGGCATAAACCTCACTGACTCATTTGATCCGAGTCGGAGAGAGCCCAAGTTGTCAAAACGACGGCTGTCAAGAGGCGTCCAGCAGTGACTCGGATATGGATAACCCGTCGCTTGATTTCTGTTTCGGAAAACGGATATACAAGTCAGTGGGGCCCGGTCTGCAACTCAATCAACGAGAGGAACAGGTGGGGGTAACTGTGGGGTTGTGAAGTTTTCAGGTCAGGGTCGTCGGACTTAACCGACCGTCGGGGACTGAGAAGACGCTGCCACAATCAACTTCGAGAGCAACCATTCACTCACTCGCGACACTGTTGCAAGTTTTGCCGGTGGGCATCGGTGGGCTTTGCCTGCGTCGAAGGGGTTAAGCGGCAAGTCACTGCGAATATGGCTATCTGAGCCTGAGAAACGCCCGGGACTAGTCATTTTATGCACACGCTCTTATCTACACGCTATCGACCTCCGAAGCACCACACGGTCTCAATCGCACTGATCAACTGCAAGATCCTCCAAATCAATGAAGAGCGTCCTAGTCACAGGTTCCGCTCGTCGTCTCCCATGTGGTCTGACGAACCGACACCCGATTTCCTGTCATCACTAGGTGCATCCGGCGTTTTGGGAACTGCCGTGTACAACGCATTCCAGCGCGAAGGTATCCCCACCGTCGGCCTATCCTACTCGCAAGTCAAAGAAGGACTCGTCAAACTTGATTTGACCGACGATCTCCTCGTCCAAGGAGCCACGACCCTTAGCGGGCTGTTTAGCAAACACAGGTTCAATTGTACGTTGAACTCTAGGGCAACGCCGTGAATTGCAGACGCGCTGACGGGACGTACTCACTGCATTTTAGGGGTGATACATTGCGCAGCCGAGAGACGACCAGACGCATTCAAACGAGTAAGCAGAGCATCCCTTTCACGAGACTTTTATCAAATAATTTGTTGCACAGAGTGGCGCTGCGGCAGCGGTCAAGGTCCGCGCATGCGTTTGCTAATCGCCGAGTTGTGGGGATTAACGCCCAATATTTCCCCCACACATGTGTAGCTCAACCAAGACGTGCCGGGACATCTCGCTGAAATTTGCAGGGACAATGACGCTACCCTCGTCTACATTTCCACGGGTATGCGTAATCTTGCTCATTTTAATGAACGTACCTTCTCACACTGAAGATGCCCTGGAATGGAGATTATGTTTTCGACGGCAGGAATCCTCCTTACAAACCGGGAAGCGAAGCGAACCCGTTACAGGAATACGGTGTTACCAAGTTTGCAGGTGAGAAGGCCCTCTTGGGTGTCAACGGTGCCAAGGCTGTTGTTCTTCGAGTGCCTGTGCTGTAAGCTTTCCCCCATTTCGTAGCTTGATTCGTTTTGACCTAATTTGTCACTGAAGTTATGGACCCGCTCCGAAGAATTCGGATAGTGCAATCAACATTCTGCTCGACGTAGTCCAGGATCAGTCCGGCAAGACTTACAAGATGGACGACTACGCACAAAGGTATCCCACCAACGTCCTTGATATAGCCTCGTTCCTCGTTCGTCTCTCCGGTTGGCGTTCCCCTTTACCTTTCATTGTTTTCTTCTCTTCACGATCGAGACACAGATTTGGACAAGCCGCTCCCTCGCATCGTGCACTACTCCGCTGAGGAATGTTTTACCAAGTACAACATCTGCGAGATATTCGGAAAGATCCTCAACCTACCCATTTCTCACATCATCCGCGACAGCTCCGTCCCTGCGGATGCGGTCGCGCGCCCCAGAGATACTCACTTGTCCACCGAGGAAACAGTGGCATTGGTCAGCGACTTGGGTTGCTCCAACTTCCAGGCATGGTGGTCCAAACATTTGGAAAGCACCGAGACAAAGTAGAATGGAAGTAGTACCATAGAACTGCAGCTTATCACATTCGAGGATCGATCGTTTGTACAACATGGAACATGAACATGAACATGAACATGACACTCTCCATGGAAAAGGAAGGAAGACAATTCAAACAGCTTTCCTTACTTCTTCTGCGTCTCCTCCTCTCCTGAAACCGACTTTTGGGTGGATGAGCCATGTTTCGCATACTGTTCCTTGACCTGAGTATTGTATGTTGGATGCAAAGTTCCGACAACCTCTCTGAGGGGAACACATCGAACTTTCGAATCGCGACGTACCGCATCACTAAAGTATTCTGCAAGGTAACACGAAGATCGCATCAGAAAACCCGCTTCTCTAGTCAAGATTGAATACAACCTACCTGCTCGTTGTTCGGTGTCCTTCATGGGTTTAGAGCATGTCCCATCGATGGACGACACGCCCATTGGGATATGGGATCCCGTTGCTTCGAGCGGTGGAGATTGTGTACCAGACGACATCTTGGTTTGTATGCAGGCGTAGAAAGGTGTGCGGTCGGCCCCCTGTGTCGAGTGACATCATCCACCGGACATCCCCGAACACATATAAGTACATACAAAAAAGAAAAATTATTTTTTGAGCACGGTATCTGCACTTCGCTTAAGATGATTTCATAGCCTTTTCGTGGCTTTGCCTCATCCAGCTCTCAAATGCGAGCAAATAAGGACATCAAGGGTCCTCCAAAAAGTATTTTTTTCTGCAGTTGGTCTGAGACCTTTGATTCACAGATGGCCTGGCATGGTATGTAAGTATAGCAATCTACACGTTTACAGGTTCCCCTCTCCCTTATCCGACATCTCCCACTCATACCCCGACACATCCACCTCCTCGAACTCGGCCGCCGCACCCACGACGGGAAAAATCTGATTCAGCACGTAATACACGAGCGCCGATACCCCGAATCCGGTGAAGAACGAGAGCTCGTAGATCCGCGTGGCAGCGGTCGGTACTGTGCGACCAGCTGTTTTTTTTGGTTGTTTGAAGGGGGACAACGGGACAGGGAGATTGCACACAAATGTCATGGGAAAGCGTTCGTTCAAATACGCATCAACCATGATCAGTACGTTTTGTTCCGGGTCGCAGGGAGGCGTCGGAGCGTCGTCCCCAGAAGAGACAAGATGAGAACAAATGAAATAAGAATAAAGCAATGACTCACTCGCGCCAGCAAACCCCACGACGTTGATCAAGATACCAGCGATGTAGGCGGCGTAGGCGCTGCAAGAAAGAGCCGTCTTTAATCAGGAGTGACGAGGCACCCCCAGCACCTGGGGAGGGGGAGGGGGCAACTCACCGAAAGTTGACCCCGTAGGTATACCAGTACCAGGTATCCTTTCCCGTCTGGTACAAGTGGACGACGTTGTAATGTCCCTTGCGAATCAGGTAGTATTCCGTCACCTAAACCACCATTCGAAAAACGATTTTTTTTTGGAAGCCATGAGGGCAAATACAAGGATCATATCGATAAATAACGACACCGAACGCAAACTCACCATCACTCCAGCGATGGAGCTCAAGAAGACGGAGTACGCTGACAGGTAAGACGTGAACGTATTGCTGCTCTTGAGCAAGTTCCAAGGACACATGCACAGCCCAACGATAGCTGCAATGTATCCCCCACGTCGGATGTTCTAGGAAATTGGCGTTAATCAATTGATGCCATCACACAACATCGTGTGTTGGAGAATAATCTTCGGGAATAACGGACTAGAAAAGATAATGCGATGCTCACAATGAAAAGAGGGCATAGTGCGGTCAGGTCGCATCCGGCCGAAACTGAATTAGCGGATATATTTGTCCTGGGGCGCAAATGTGTAAGTAGGCAGCTGGAACGCGAACTACCACCCCATCACCACACCACTCATTTACCATTGAAATCAAGTGGGTATACAGGAGAAGCATGAATCGCCGTTTACGGACTATGATTCGAAACATGAAGCGAGACAAGACATACCCCATCTGGCAACGCGTGCATGGTTTGATCCCGTGTCATGAGTGATGGTAAATATAGTATGCATCGTGCGCCACATCGCAGATATGCTCACCTGTGCAATGACAAAGGAAGCGGAGATGAACCATACCTGGGGGTCCAACAAAGGTCAATATTCAATGGTAAACCCATCGCGTCGGGTCAGATAAATACGAGCGAAGTGGAACATAGCAAGAAAAACGAAAAACTACAAAGTGACACGCACCCCGAATCTCGTCGCGGAAGAAGGACTGTCGTCTAAGAACCGACCGAGCAGATCGATGGGAGACCAGATGGCTTCTCCATATATAGCTTGCGAAGACGAACTAACGAGGATACCGATCAAACACACGACGGAAGAGGCCAAGGGGAACGCGAAAAGCTGTGGCCAGAACGCCGCGGCTGGCGTCCTCGCTCTGGATGCAAAGTCTGGTGCATTCCTGTTTCCGTTATTTTTTTTCGGGGTGAGATGGAGTATTGAGCTGCGAGGAAGTAGATTTCGTGATGAGGTGCTCACGTGAGAAGCGTAACCGTGTTGCTGATGCATGACATGAGGCTCACGACCATGGCCCAGGCCAGATTGGATCCATGAATGGAAGAAGGCTGGTGCACGATCGAACCTATGCCGTGTGCCTTGACGATGCACCATATTAGGAACACTATCGCCGCGGTGGGGGTCACGACCATCTTCACCACGAAGAAGTGGCGACTACAAGTTTTCCAGAAAATGTGCGTATGCGTGAGCCCAAGAACCAAGTCCAGAACCAAGGAACATTAATCTCTTACGAACATCTTGTGCAAGGGGAACCATATCAATGGCAGCGATAGGAGCCAGAACAGGAAGAAGCACAGAAAGTCACGAGTGTTCGTTCCAGACGAAGCTGGAAGCGAATTGGCTGTATCCCGAGTGTTTGTCAAGAAGTCGAAGTCGAAAGTATAGATTCACTCACGAATGGTATTCACACTAGGCCAAATAGCCCGTAACATCACCAACACGCACGTCCCTCCGATGCTTGCTTGCACGCCATACCATATACTGCAATTTCATTTCAACACGCGGAGAGAGGAGGCGTTGCGAGTGGGTGTTGCCATACCAGGCCATTGCGCCACGATTGAAGACACACCACAGACTTCCAAAGACTCCGAAGCTCGTGCGGATGACGACCGGAAATGTGATATGGAACACTGCGCCCGGACGCGCGTTCAAGACCAAGAACGGGGTCACGACGGCGAACCCAACCCAGACGCATATCCAGGCTTGCCACCACGACATGCCCAACTGGATCATGGAAGATACGATCATCCAACTGGATGTTTCAAGAGAGGAAGATGATTTCATGCGTTCGAGTTAGCAAACCCTATGCTACATGAGTGACTCACGTGTTGATGTTGAACATGTCTGCCACCCAGCTATATGATATTACCAAGACGCCATTGGACATGAATCATGCAGCGCGAGTAGAAGAAAACAATGACGCACAACGCAACATAGTTGAATCCACGCCAGGTCCTCTTCTCGGGGACTACAGGCAGCAAGTCTTCGTTCTTGAGTGCCGAAATTGAAAGAGGATCAAGTTCAATTGGAGCAACGATATGATCATGGGAGCGAAGGGCGACACTCACGGTGATTAAATGCTGGGTTAGAGTGAAGTTCGGGTCACGATGGATTTCAAGGGCTGATGTCAGTCTACGGACCACGCCCATGGAGAACTGAGCGTTGTTGTAATACAAGGTCACTGGGGGTATGTAACGTTGAAACGTTCAGATCTGAATTCGGTGGCGGCCGGCGCCGTGTGTAACTTCTTAGCAAATTGGTAACACGCGGACTGATCGCGTGAACAAGACGAACGTAACAAGCAATATTGTCCATTTGAACAGAGTACAAACACCAGTCAGAATGAGGAAGAACACGGAGAGCCAACAAGAACAGCATTATTGGTGACCATCGAGGATATGGATTAGATTGATGCATGTCTGGTAGTACAAGTATGCGCTTGAGGCCCAGGCCAACAAGAACCATATGTTGGAATCGCAAAACGACAAGCAAAAGCAAAGCGAGCAAACCAGACGAGGAACATACAGAAACAAGTTTGACAATCATATGCTCGGTCGTAGAGATGATATGGAGATGCCTGCAATAGATGGAAGTGATGATATACACAAATATGCAATGGTATCCTTTTGAAAAATCGCTCATTATTCCATGGGAGTGTTTTGGAAAGACGAGTTGATATTAAATGGTAGGAGATGGTGAACCATGTCGTGTTGGCGATGACTGGGCTTGCTTGAAGCGTTCCGAGGTAGGGGAGGGTGAGGAAAAGGTGAAGGGGGAATAGTTACGCTGGCGTTCGGGCGTTGAGTTGTTGCTAGTCTGGCGGGACGGATCGTCGGTAGTGTTGTTTGATTGGAGAGGCTTGTTAACCATGCGAGGAGAGAAATGGTCACGGATGACGGGTTCAACTGACTGTTCCTGGAGCACTGTCAACACCCGGAGGTAAAAAAAAATAATGCGTATACGGACCCGTTCTGTGTGCACGTCGGACTCTTGGCTACCCGCACGAGTTGTATCGTAAGCTTCGGAAACATCCGCCAAAGGCGAGACGGTCAACTCGTAGCACCGAGAATCGACGTCTAGCTGCGAAGTGGAGAGACGCGGTGGCTGGGGTTGTGACGCGTGTTCCTCGGCGACTGGTGGTAGGGGAGAGGGCTTGCGAGAGGAACGAGTTGACTTGGAGGAACTCTTCCTCGTGTCGGAGTTTCTAGGCTTTCCAGAGGAGGTGAGGGGTTTTCGTGTCTTCTTGGGCTGTTCCTTAAGGTCCTTGTGCTTCTTGGAGGACGAATCCGTGAGCGCTTTAGTTGCGAGAGCGGCAGATTTTCTCTTCTTCGCATCAGAGCCCACAGCAGGACCTGTGCGTTGTCCGGTGACTGGGTGAAGGTTCTCCTTTTCGATGGCGGCGAGGGTGGATAGCAATGTGGTTGGCGAGAGGGCGACGGAGGATGGATCGGTGTCGTTGTGGTCTGATGGGATATCCTGAAAGACCGTAAAAGAGCGGAGAGACATGTGTTGAGTAGGAGTGGGCGAAGTGAACACGCGTGTGGGCGCTGTGCAACACGTTGATGAACAGAAATTGAACCGCGTTCACGCTCGCTTACGATTTAAACTCTCACTTGCCATTTTGAGACCCCGCCCGCTCCGACCCGCCGCACAGCTTACGCGCGACGCGTTCTAGTCACGTGGCTTTCATTGTACACGCACAGAGCGCGTTCCATCAAGGTACTAGTAGCAGCTACGTTATCTACGTACGCGCTTGCACTCGTCATGCCTCGTTATTTCCTATATCCAGAGCGCGAGTTGCTGTGTCGTCGTGCCCGCAGCGGTTCGGTTCCAAAACCTTGGGTGCGTGCGTTGAACGTTGGGCTCTTCAGGCGACATGAACTGCGAGCAGTTGCCCCCCTGGCAGGGGTCCATTTGCTGACCGACTACGCATTAGCAGAACTTGACTTAGCCCGATCACTGATCAACTTACAAACCCAGAATTTCCATTTCACCGATTTTCCGTTTTCCGTATCATTGTTTTGCCTTCGCCCTCGCCGCGTCTGCCACTTTTTTTGCCGGCTGACAGAACTCGAGACTTTGCACGACTATGTCACACAGGTACACACTCAGCAAGTTGCTTGGCGTGCTGATCATTGCACATTCCCAATTTGTACACCCACACCGGGTACCCGCCGCTCCACCACCCCCGCCCCGCTCCTGCCTTTTTAGGGGTTGTCCTCTAATACCTCGATATTGAAATGATGACTGATCTCCCTGTGCTCACTGCCGATAGAAAAGCCGTGGCCTGCCTCGATGTCATTATCGAACCTTCCTGCAGGTTTCCTTCCCTTCCGCTCGTCTATCACCAACAGCCGTTTCCAACTGGGGGTCTGGCTGCCTCATGCTTGCCACGCTGCAACGGCACCCCACTCTCTTAAATTGCCGGCCTGCGTAATTCGCTCTTCGTTCTTACTTCCCACAGCTCACCACCACATTCCTCGTCTTCGGACGCCCCCTTCTAGACCGCTAGGTCAAACTCTCTCTATTCGTCGTTGTAGGGTCTTCCCAGGATGCCGGCCAAGCAGTCCTCTGCGAATTCCCCGCCTCCCCCAGCCCTGGGTACGCTCATCGACAACGACACTCTCGAACTCGTCGAGGTCCTTGGCGTAGGTGGATACGGCGTCGTTTACCGTGCCGTAGACCCACTCTCGCGCAATTATGCCGTCAAGTGTCTCATCAGTTCCCATATTCACAGCGGCTCCCGCCAGCGCCAACTGCACATGCGGGAAATTGCACTTCACCGTCTTTCGTCAGCCCATCCAAACGTTGTCACCCTCCACCGGGTTGTGGAAGAGCACAACTACACATACCTCGTCATGGACTACGCCTCCGACGGAGACCTCTTCTCTCAGATCTTGCATCATTGTCGCTACCTCGGCCAGGATCACTTTATTAAGCACATTTTCCTTCAGCTTCTTGATGCCGTCGAATATTGCCATTCGCTCGGCATTTATCACCGGGATCTTAAACCCGAGAACGTTCTCTGCTTCGATGGCGGACTCCGGGTGGCCATCACTGATTTCGGCCTTGCTACTACCGATAGGTTTAGCGAGGAGTTCCGCACCGGTAGCGTTTACCACATGAGCCCAGGCGAGTATTTCCTCCCCAATTTCGCTTGCGTATCTCATACCTTTGCCCATTAGAATGCCAAGGAGGCGAGTTTGCACCAACAGGGTCCTATTCCCCCCTCTTTAACGATATCTGGTCTCTCGCCATCATCCTCTTGAACCTCGCTACTGGCCGCAACCCTTGGAAGTCAGCATCCTCGACCGACCCGACTTTCCAGGCATATCTCCAGGATCCCCTCAATTTTCTTCCCACCGTCCTTCCCATCTCTGCCGAAGTGAACAACATCCTCTGCCGCATGCTCGAGGTGGATTGGCGTCGTCGCATCACTTTATCCGAGGTTAGGGCTGCGATACAGCAAGTGGATCATTTCTACGCAGAAGGCGTAATCTTCGAAGGAAGTATGGCACGCTGTGCATGGGAAATTGATGTCGACATCGAAAGCGATTCGGATTCTTCGACTCCTGGAGACCTTCCCGCCGACCATCACGCCGAGCTCCGTTCTCGCTGGAGCAAGGACAGCGATTCGGAGATGGAGTTCGCTAGGCACTCCGTTCGGGATCCGATGTGGGACGATGAATACTCTTCGTGCAATGCAACATGGGCCATTGAGTCGTCGATACGCTCACCGTCTTCAGCTGTGCTCGATCCTCTCAAGATCTATGAAGCCCCTCGCACCCCACCTTCCACGTTCTCTCCGCTATCCCCTGTTCCCTCAGGGTCCATTCCCTCAGTTCCTCCCACGCCAGGGGGCATCAGCATGTTGCGCACTAGGCCAATACTGGGTCCCTCCAAGCCTCTCAAAATCAATACCGATTGTGGCCGTCGAATATTCTTTACGGGGAGCAACAATACGCGCACCACCTTCTCCTCCATGCACACCGCCGTCGAAAGTGCCACTCCTTTCTCCTCGTGCTTCTACCTTCCCTCCCCCAACTCCATCTCAAAGGTTTCTCTTCCTTGGACATCGGCTATGCCTTCCAGCGTGGATCTGGGTGTGTATGCAACGCCTGGTAGCCGTCGTATCGATTCGACCTCGTGGGAATACCCAGACACCGATTACCTGTCCTCATACCCGTCCACGATGTCGTCCTCTGCTGAGAGCGTGGTAGGTCTAGACCTAGACATCGCTTCCAAGAAGATTATGGAAGATACCTCGCCTTCCCACTTGGCCATTTGGCGTCGCGATGGCGTCGTAACTAAAGCTATGAATCCCTATGGACCTGGTGCAGTCATAAGTACATGTCGGCAAGACGCACATGCTCCCATGGGCACTATGAAGACCACGCTTCCTCCCCTCCCCTCCCAACCCCCGCACATCCACAACGGCATTTCTGGACCTCTTCCACGCCCTAGTTCACCTGTGCCCATTCCGATACCTCGATCTGCCAACGGGAGTGGAAGCGAAACGAAGCGATGGTCGTCCTCTCTCTGGCGATTTTCCTTTCCCCGTGGTTCGTCACCCCCACGGACTCCGCCCGGCCATGCCGAAGAAGACCATCGAGGTAGGAGGGGCTCCTTTACGGACGCCTTTCCGTTCCACTCCTTTTTCACCTCGAGTCCTACTTCGTCATGGCGCCGCACGCCTTCACCGAGTTCAGAGCCCACGTCTGCGACGGCGGCGACGTCTCGGCTGTACGAACAATGTCGGCAGGCTACGCGACCCCGCACGAGACGTCCTTGGTTCTCTCCAGCGAAATTATTTGCTACCGCCGGAGGGGCGTAGGCGAGTTCGCGACCGTCCCTTCCTTTATGAATTCTCGCTCGCTCTTTCTTTTTTGTCCCTTTCCCTAGGTGACACACAGCAGTCGCACCGCACGACAAGGGTTGGACAATCCTCTGCATTATAGAACGATTTGAAAGCATCACGTTTGTACAAAAAGCCCGTGCATTTTTCAACCATCTTATCTTTCCACACCAACTTCTCCACATTGGCGAATTTATAGCCACTTCGACGTTCACGACCACGACCCGACTTCGATTGTTTTTTTCTCTTTCTTCTCTTATCTTCTTCATTTTTCTTCTTCTCCAATTCGTAACCCATCTTCTCTTGCACAGCAAGTGTAACATTCGTATGTATCAGTACCTGGTGTACGAAGAAATCCCGCTTGCATTCTATGAATCGAATTCATGATATGATCGACGACGATAACCCAAACTGTGCATGTGATTGATTCATGGGGCCCTACGTGGAGCGCTCATGACGACAATAACTCCAAAACAGGCTCCAATTTTTCTGGAACAGCGGAATGGATGACTTCCAATTCCAGAAAAACAGGGTACCGCAATCTCGTTCTTGTATGGGCATCCGGGGAGATAGGGGTCACACCGAGACTTTTCCGAATGGAACATGGAACCAGATATAGAAGTTATTGATTAGCCCAGTCTAGGCCGTAGTACTTGCCTAGTCTCAGCACCGTGCAGTCAGCACCTCACTTGCCGGCGTTGGTCTCAGATTAATCATTGGCGCCATCGTTGGTTGGAAGCATCCAATGCGAGTACATATTGAATGACGACGCATGCCTGGCCCCGGGCCGGGTGCCTCATTGTGGGGTACACTCTTAGAGAGGCGATAAGCGGGGCTACTAGGAGCCAAACTTGGTTTCAACGTAGGCAAGATTTCAAGGTTTTTCCATGATCATGTCATAAGTCTGGCGTCAGTGCTAGACGCGATGGGAGGGCGCGATCGGTAATCCCACCGCGACGCCGGACCGGGACCACTGATCGGGGCTTACTTGATTCGGATGGCAATGATACACTTCCTGGTAAGTACAACGTAGTGACATTTCAAACTGGATTGCAAAGGAGAGTGCTTGGTGCCTTGAGTCGATTACCACATACTGTATGACCGTGACCTTCCGCCGGGACATGATGCGGCAGGTACCCGTCGGCCGGGATATCTGTCAATTGAACATGTCCAAAGTTCCGGGTCCGCCCTGTCACTGCATCAAGATGATTCATTTTTCAACTTGCCAAGGGACTACTCAGCTGAGACGACTGTGTCCCCCAAAAATGCGGGATCTCACGTGGCAAGATTATCAGAATTAACAGGGTAAAAGAATCTCTGAGAAAGAGTGCGGCCCAGGAGGAGCCGCGGCGGATGTCCTCTATACACGTGTGATTCGCCTTGCCCGGACTGCAAGTGGACTGACTAGAAAGAAAAGCCGGACCGAGTCACGGAACGACGTTGTCACCTCATCGGATCTTCCCATCTTCCGCTAGGGTCACATCAGTGCGGGACTTGATTGAATGAGTGCCTGACCTGCAGCCTGGAAGCTGTAGTAGACTATGTCTCAGACTCTCGGAGCCGCGCAGCCCGAAAGAAACATAGTCCGCGGAGAATCCGAATTGTTTTCGGGGTCTGATGTTACTTGTGGTTGACAATTTCAACGACTCGGGTCATGGGTGGGTAATATCAAGGCTCCCCGCGCGCGTTCAAGCTTACTGCTACATTCTACTAAATCAAATAACTCACCTGGAACAACAAAAAATAACAGGTGAAACATTCCACCGGGCATCCACGGGACGACGCATATCTAGTTGGTAAGTGGAACGGTGCTGAGTAGCCATCGATGACTATCTATCCACTTTCTACCTGGATCGATGATTACTTTCATGCGTGTGAGTTATCAATTATGACTTACAGCTGATCCAAGATCACTCTGCAGGACCGTCGAGTTGCGCTTCATATTAATGCGATGCGCTGTAATATATCGTGGGTGATGAGCACTCGTAACAGTTGAGCTTACAGCAGGACTACACACCAATGTAGCCCGTCCGATTTAGAGCGCGTCTGATTGGCTGGTGTGCGACTCCCGTGATTGATGTCTTGCAGCACGATGCGACTCCAAGTCGAAAACGGTTCAGTCTAACCAAACCCGGACTCTCTTGCTGGGCCGCCACGAAGGACGATGTGTGTGGTTTTACATAACGCCCCCCACCAAGTACGTATGTACTTACTTCGGGCGGTCGTCCTTCCAGGGTGGGCGGGAAACATGATGCAGGCGCAGGCGCCGAACTTCGATGATCGTTGATCATATTCACCCCCTATTCGGCTCAGCGAATACCCCAGCAGGGAAGTAATCCGCGGAGCCGAGAGTCATAGGGTCGGATCATTTCCTTATTCAAGGCCACGGGAGCGAGGAATATGCATGCTATCATGGCGCTTGATTGACGATCCTGAAACAATCCTGAAGGGTGCGCATCATAGGTTTGGTACCGAGGGACCACACGCGATACGTAGCCTCTTTCAGGTCTCACTGACGCTAACCGCTGACGAAGGGGTGAGCGCGACCCTTACTGGTAGGTCCTCTGGATTACGAATTTGTGCTGCCGTCCGCGGAAGATGCGGTTCTCGTGTCGTCTGAGCCTCGGTGCTGAACACGAGCGTCGCAGGTGACCTTTGAAACGAACGTCTGGACCGAAGAAGGGGCGATGAAATGTGACACGCGGTGTGCGTCGGAACGTCGGCCCTGCACGTTGTCGTTTGGAGAGCACACGTGCCATGTAAGGCTTTTGACCCGGACCGATACTTTCCCGGAAAAGTTGTTACTCGGGAAGGACGAATAGTAGGCCACAGAATGCTTTTTTGCGAAAGGTGTAGTCAAGGGTTAGAAACTGGCGAAACCACTGATGCCGATCAAGAATGTTTCCGGCTCGTTTAGCTTCCGACCAGATTCTCCAGGCTTGCCAGCCAATCCATGCACTGTAGGCAGTCAATTTTTGTTACTATACCGAGATCTGGCTCCAACAGACCAGGTCCAGTGGGGGCGTCGTTCGACGATGGATCAGCGAGCGTCTAGTGTTATTAGTGCAGAGTGAAACACCTGGGATATCGAATGAATGCGTGCTCAAAACGTCCTTAGATCCACCATTCTTCTTCCCCTGTCCCTCTCAATCGCACTCTTATTCCTTAATCCACTCCCCTTGTCCAATCGCCTCATACCACCGCCGATGCCATCTCCCATGCCCAAGGGGGCGTGTCCAGCCTGGAGCATCCTAAACAACCCCTTGATGACCATGAGCGGATTCCTGCTCCCCCACACCTTTGCGCTAGCATCCTTGATGCCAGCTGCCTTGAGGACCTGATGTATGTTCGGGTTGCACCTCAACCCAAACCCTACGGGCCTCGGCCGCAAGATGATCTTAGTGGCCCCAAACTTGTTCTCGATATCGGTCCAAAACGTCCGCTTCTCGAACCTCTCGACGTAGTCCATCGACCGCAGTGCCTTGGCGAGCGCCTTGTCACGCGCGACTGCGGCCTCCTCGTCCTTTCCCTCTCCGTATCCGACAAGGCCGTTCCCGTCGCCGACGACGACGAGCGAGTACATCGAGTGGATCTTGCCCTTTCCGGTCTGCTGCGTGACGCGGCGCATGAGGAGCGGGTAGACATGTAGTTTAGCGACCTGCTGCGGCGTCAGCGGGGACTCGCTCGTCGTTGAGCCGTGGACGTTGCTCATCGTCTCGTCGTCGTCCGCCTCCTCGAGTTCTTCGGCCTCGAGGTCCTCGTCCTGGATTCCTTCGCGTTGCTCCTCGAGCGCGTCTAGATGAGAGGGAGAGGGAGATGCAGTGGTGTCGTAAAAGTTTCCGATGATCATGGAGGGGTCATTTCGGACGATGACGCGGTTGGCAAAAGGCGCAAGTTGGGTGGGGGGGTAGTCTGCGACGGAGTGTTCGTCGAGAAGTTTGTCATATTGCATGAGGTCTGGAAGAAACCCGTCTTGAGGGACGTCCGCAAGGTGTATCCCGGGCACGGTGGCAGGCTTCTGAGCATTTGAAGTCGTGCTGGCCGGGGTCGGAGAAGGCTCTGCCTGTGCGGTCTGGGGTGCCTTGCCTGAGGACGAGGGCGTGGAATAGGCTCTTGTAGAACGTATACATATTCTGTGGGCAAGAATACGCGACGAGCATGGACGCGAAGGTCTCCGCAACGCAGGCGCGAGACCCGTTGTGAGCCTGTTCATTTTTCCAGCGGTAGGGTTAGAAAGAAAGTGACCAAATTTGTTTGGGTGTGACTACACAACATACCCAGTTTGGAAGTGTGCCAACGTTGACTTCAATCAGCATGTCAGACCAAAGCTCGAATTCGCTCGCTGGAGATCTGCAGGGTACAGAACATTCAAACCTGTTTAGCTACATTGATCGGGACAAGTAAGCCTCCACAGCGTCCAGAGTCTCTCGCAGAGCTCGTCATTAATACCCACGTGACGACGCCCAGCGTGCACGGACTGAATCTTGCCGTTCCAGAGCAGGCAAAGGCACTCATAAAACCGTGGTCTGACCGCGAGGACACGAGCCAGTTTGCCGATTCGGGCGTAGACGACCAGGTAAGGACGAACCAAGGTGAACCTGCAGCAAATGACATCACCTGAACCCTGCCCTTGCAGATTATCATACACGTTCCCTTTTCCCAGAACGTGCGCATCAAGTCCATCGTGCTCAAACTCGGTAAAGCAAACTTCCTTGTCTTCCCCTTGTCGCCACGCTGCGATCTCTCACTTCTTTGGGGCTTTCTTTTCATGTCCCATCCCCAATTCTTGTATTCACGCACCGCCTTGTCGTCGTCTTTTGCGCTCACAATCCGAAATAGGACGTGGTGAGTCGACGCCACGGAACCTCAAGCTCTTCGCCAACTACTCGCACATCATCGACTTTGCGGACGCAGAGAACACGAAGCCTCATCTCGACATCTGTCTTCTCGAAGGCGAAACGAGGGCCGTGGAATACCCTTTGAGGATTGCGGCGTTGGCGAGCGTACACACCCTCAGCCTCTACTTCGTAAGTCGTGTTGAACGTTATAGTACTCGAACCCTGCGCGAGGAACGCATTGCGCGTGCCCTTTGCCTTTGTCTGTGAACCAGAGTCTTCCCTTCTTCTTCTGTCCTTTGACGCTTCTATATCTGGACATCCTTTCGGTTCCTCAGGCTTATCACGAACTTCGATCACTAACCGCGGACAGGGCAATTCCCTTGGCGGAGATCAATCGAGAGTGTATTATGTAGGGTTCAAGGGTGACTCGAGGACGAGCAAAAAGGAAAGCACAAACAAGTTGGAGATACCCGCTGCAAATGCGCCTGATGCATCGCTGGTCGATCGGCTGAAGCAGAACACAGGCGGACAGCAGACGATGGCGCGCTGAGTGCTACGCTACATTCAGATTGTACTTCCAAGTTGTGCTATAGCAGAGTGTATGACTACGTGACTGTTGTACTCTTCTCGGCAAACAATGGTATATAAGCTTCTTTCCGGTGCTCTCAGCGCTGATAGCCAACTCAGTATACTTTCTGAGATACGCTTGAAGGAAGAGCTGGAGCGGTAAGCTTAGACTGGTGACCAGTCACGTCTAAAAGAGGAAATGCTGAGGCGAAGCATTCCGACGGCTTGCTTCGCCTCAGCATTGCCTGTTCTGGACGGGCTGGTCACCAGTCTACGGTAAGCAACCTTTACTTTCATTCGACATAGCTAACTAGGGAGAAAATCAACGGAGGTCCAGCATTCACCCAGGGAGCGATGTCTATCAAAGGGGATAAAAACGAGGTATTGTTGAATATTGATGGAGACTCAGAAACGAGCGACGACACTGGCGGACCCCCCCGTATCGTCACGGTTGACCGAACGGAGGCAAATTTGATCAAAATCGAACATCCGGATGATGTGTATTCGATCGTGTTTTTCGCTGGCGGGAAGGAGGTCCTAAGTGGTGACGAGAAAGGGAAGATTCGACGATGGCGAGTGGAAGATGGGATGGAGGTAGGGATGGCAATGGATGCTGGAAGCTCCGTGATCGATCTCGTCATGTCACGAGACGGCAAGTGGCTGGTGGCTGGGACGGGGAGTGGTCAAGTGATTGTGTGGAATTCGACGAGCTTCGAAAAAGCGAACCAGTTTGAGGCACATGACAAGGCGGTGAATGCATTGGACATCTCGTCCGACGGGACGAAAATCGCGACTGGATCGGATGACAAGATGCTCAGTGTCTGGTTTTTTACCACCATGGGGGAGCGACTGCTTGGGCCTTTGGAACACGACGACTGGGTGGCCGTGGTCAAATTTTCTCCAGATGGAAAATTCATCGCAACTGCCACGCAGGGTCACGAGTCTGTTCGGATCTACAACAGCCTCGATGGCACCCTCCTCGCAGACTTTCCAATCGAAGTATACTCGGAATACAACGGATCCCTCGCCTGGACGGGCGGTGGAAAGCAACTCTTTGCCACATCTTACGATGGCAACATTCACTGTATTGACGTGTCCTCCAAGATGGCGCTCTCGCAGTGGTCTATTCACAGTAATGACCTGCCATACAGCATCACACTAGCATGCAATGACACATGCATAGCAATCTCTGCCAGCTCGTCCGTCTCGTTCTGGGACACTACAACGCATCAACAAATCGGACCTATCATTGACTACCCACATTCCGTCTTGTCCATTAAAATCTCAGCAAACTACGATATGGTGGTTGCAGGTGACAAGACGATCACACTCCGCAATCTGCTTAGTGTCCTGCCACCATCATACCTCAAGCATGTGAGTATATGCACTATGAAACAGGTTATCTGAGTCCACTGTCCTGATGTCCAACGCACATCAGAAAGAACATGCCAAATCCCAGTCGGATAGCAATGATGACTTACTTGAGGTACAAGTTCGTTCCTTTTCCCTTTGGAATCATGTCATCATAAAACACAGGATGAGCTCCCGCCCACAACGCTTACGGCTGACGATCAGTTCAACTATGATGAGGTTCGTGATAAATTCATTTCAACTTTGCTGCCGTGTTGACGCTGCAGAAGGCACCCTCACTGGTGTCGTCTGTTCATCATGAGGATCAGGTGCTACCGCCTGTCTCATCTCACTCCACATTGCAGCCCGCAGCCCACCTCATGACCTCCGTCCCAGAGATACATTCAGCAACCCCGGAGATACGTTCAGAGAAGCATAATGATAGTGCGCCGCTGTCTCGATTCCTTCGGATTTTCGGAAGGTGGAAGAAGAACTTCAGAGAAACTGCAGTCTCTGAGCCTCGTCGCCGTGCCGGTATTCGATCTAGGTCAGCAGAGAATGTGAATACCTCCAGAGCATTTTCGACAATGGCCAAAGGTCAAGGTATACCAGTGAGTGCTCCTCGAAACGCTAATGGATGTGCTCCATCTAAACTATCATCTTAGCGAACGGTCAGAAGGGTTGGGGAACCGGTAGGTATTCATAGTTGTCTATTCGGCCCCCATATGCCATCGTTTATCTTTCCTTGCAGAAGAAGAAAGACAAGAAGTCGAAAGCCAGACCTCGTGCGGGCGGGGATGGTCCTCGGAATCCAGGGCCATCGAGCAACATCCCTCTCCAGTCAGATGTGAACGGTAACCACGGCGGTGGTACTAGCACCGGACGTCCTCCGGATCCGAATCCAGGGAGCAAGGTAGGTCCGTCAGCGTCCATCACAGCGTAGAAACTCATGTCGTATCAGACACCAGAGGGGAAAGATGCAGTTCAACCCCCAAGTGGGAGGATTCGTTTAATCGTGCGTGTGGTCCCTTTGAGCATACATTGCGAGACTTACAGCAAGCGCCTATAGCGAAAATCTGATAATGCTACCCTTGCCATCACGCTCCCCACATGGTTGTGTTGCTACTCGTCAGGGACGACAGAATGATACTATAGGTATACTATGCGACTTCTTTGTTTACTGCGTTACATTGCGAGTGTGTGGTCAGTGATCGTGTTCTTGCGCCTCGTTGCATTAACTCAAGGGATGTCCGCGATAGCCCAGGACTCTCACTCGATTTGGAGTTACGTCTCCGTGAGGAGAAATAAATTGGTGATCGCGGACAGCCGATGCTCAGAAGTCCGTTTGCTCATGATGTCGTTCGTCCTGGTCTCCGCTCATCAGTGATCCAGGTAAGAGCTGACTCGGGAGTCGGCCTTGGTCTGCTCGAGGAAGTCCTAGTAGCTGTGCGCTGTGATCTTTGGGGGGTGGCGCCGGTGACCGTCAGCGCATCCTGGGAAGTGCGCCGTGGGTCGAAATGTGTGGACAGACGCGCGGGTGACTGAGCCTGCTGCGTTTCTGTGCGCGCACTCCTGCGAGGCGAGTGGTCTGCGGTGCCCAGTCTTCCTCTTCCGCTTGAGGCGTCCCTTCGTTTACATTCGTCATGTCGATCCCCGTCCTCATGATGGAACACGCCAGGCAGTGCATCATGGCGTCTGTTCGTCCACAGACGATGATGTTTGCCTCTTGAAGAACTCCATAGACACAAAATTGCAGTGGAAAGAGCGCACTGAGAATGTAGGGAGGCCTACCCAGTAAATTGTGCGCACCTACACTAATTCCTACGGCTCTCCATGAAATTCGGCAGAAACTGCACATCTGCTCTACTCATTCTTTCTTTATCAACCTGGGCAATGATCGCCCAAACATCACACCCCGTGTGCACCGCATGAAGAACTCACGCAATTATGACATATTGGTCAACCTCCTTGTGACGAACACGACAGGACCTGACAACCTTGCGAAGACCATTATTTTTGTTGATTCAGTTCAGAAAACACTGGAAATCCAGCGCTTTCTACGAGAGCACTTCTTCGTGTCATAATGTTATTGACATCTTTCATGCCCTTCGCAGTCCCCAATCGAAAAAGCGCAATATCGTCCGGCTTCGTTGTGGTCAGGTGAAGGTCCTTGTGGCCACAGAAGCAGCAGGTATGGTAAGTGACGCTTGTAGTTGGTTATCTTGCACAGAATTGGACGTGAAAATGACTGAAGGGTGATGACATACCTGATATTGCACTCGTCATCCAATTTGGTATGCCCGCTTCGCTCGAAGTATGGACTCAATGAGCTGGTCGTGCTGGGCGCTCAGTCAACGTACAAGCTCAGGCCATCCTGCTTGCCGAAAAGTCAGTGTTTCAGTTGCAGAAGAGAACCCGGAAAAGCGCCATGTCGAGGAAGATGATGACGATCTTACCCGTTCTGAGAGCGAACTGGACGTTATCGATGTGCCAGACTCGGAGGGCAAGCGATAAATGACTTGGAAGAAAGTGATAGATCCCAAATTGCGGGGATGGATTGAGACAACCGAGTGTCGACGGGACTTCGTTGACCAATATTTCGATAATCCCCGGGACGTCGAGGTGAGAATAAAAAACATTGCATCGAGTAGGAAAGGAACTCACTGTAACCTAGAATCATTGAGCGAGTGTTGTGACCGTTAAAGTTCTTCACTTTTCATCAGTGCAGTCCGTGTTATGGCATTCAAAGTACATCCAGCAGGGCCCTGGCCAGCTAGTAAGCGCGAGAAGGAAATCGGGGTCAAACCGACCACCGAAATCTGGTTCAAAATAAATTCGACCTTGTCTACCATCTCAGACGATGGCGGAGAGGGTGCATTTTCTTCGCTGTCTTGTCGATTATCTGCAACGGACAGCACATCCGTGCCCGATAAAGGCCCAGAGCCCAGGTCAACATCAAGATAGCCGCGGGTGGGAAAAGGTAGCCACAGATGGGCTAGTTTGAGTGGAATGTTGATTATCTTCATTTTCTGCATCCCATTCATCTTCATGCATCATGCCGTTGAAGTAGAACATGTTGTACATAACTGGTTCAGCAGATCGAGGCGAAACGACGATGTCGATAACGCAACGGCTCGTCTGGATCACTACATTAATATTTCGCATTGTGCCTGTGACATGACGTGACATGCAAGTACTTCTTCAATGTGCGCATCGAAATTGGCGTTGTACATACTCGCGGATTGTACTGATGGCCGCGCACGAGTGTCGCATCTAGGTTGCGGCCGAAGGCCGTAACCTAGAGGTTAGTCTGTGTACGAGATAGGGAACCGGGGTACTTGTCTGCAATGCATGCACCATCCGCCAAACGCCCGTCTCCGAGGATTCGGGCTGCGCGATAGGGGTGGCCGTTGAACCGGCGCGGTATGGGAGAGGGAAAGAGGGGGGGGGCGGGACAGCAGCGG